>AWOL01S0029593.1:56688-70110 GCA_000715115.1 Nicotiana otophora
TTCGTGCATTAACACTCTCCCTTACCATAATGCAATGCATAAATAACAACAGGGAGATAGAATAACAAGTACAAACCTTACTTCAACATTTGGTTCCACAATATAAATCTCAACTTTTAAATGAATACTCAATTACCAACAGAAAATCCGTAACCATGATAATGACGAGCGATTTAACAATACTAGTATAAACACGTAGCAATTATGCATAGGAAAGAGACAATATAAGTAAACGGAAGAAACATGGAATATAGGTAAATTGGCGGTGCATAAGTACTCGTCACCTCACATATACGCCGCTCACATGAATTTCACTTAGAAAATAATCTAAGGTTCCTAATTCTCTCAAGTCAGGGTTAGACACAACACTTACCTCGCTCTGAAGGCCACTCTATTCTTAATCACAGCTTTTCCTTTGGAATCCACCTCCAGACCACTCGTATCTAGACACAAATAGCTTAATACTATCAATTATTGCTAAAGGAATCAACTTTAATGAATAATTACATATTTCCCAAAAAACGCCAAAAACCGACCCCGGGCCCGCTTGGTCCAAACTCGAGGTTCGGACCAAAATTCGTTTACCCATTCACCCTCGAGCCCGAGTATGTAATTAGTTCCGGAATCCGACCTCAAATCAAGGTCTAAATCCCCAAATTTATAAAATTCCCAATTCTACCAAAATCCCTAATTTCTACCCTTAAAGAACAAGATTAAAGACTGGGAATTCAATAAATGATGATGGAAATTGAAGAAAACAAATTAGAAAGTGCAAACCTATGATTGGGTGTCAAAATACTTCTTCCAAAATCGCCTTTGGTCGAGTTCTATGGAAGAAAATATGAAAATTTGAACAAATCCCGTTTTGAAGTTTGTTTTAAAACACTGGACAGGCCTTCATCGCGTTCGCGAGAGGCCTGTCGCAATCGCGATACACAGCGGCCTAAGACCTTCGCATTCGCGAGTCTTTGTATGCGTTCGCGTAAGGAAGCTCCCCCCAAGCCTTCGCGTTCGAGACCCAGTGGACGCGTTCGCGTAGATGAACATGACCCCCTCCCCCAGGTCCCTTAACCTATCGCGTTAGCGGGAGACTAATTGTGTTCGCGAAGGGTACCACCCCCAATGTTTCGTGTTTGCGACCAGTCCTTCGCGTTCGCGAAGAAGAAATTACCTCCCAGCCTAGTTTATACTTCGAGATCGCGAAGCCAAAAATATCTGTGCACCAGCAACAACAAAACAAGAGAAATTCTAAGTCCGAAACATCCCGTAGCCTATCTGAAACTCACCTGAGCCCTCGGGACTCTAAACCAAACATGCGAACAAGTCTTAAAATATCATACGAACTTACTCGCACGATCAAATAGCCAAAATAAAACCTAGAACTACGAATTTAGCCCCAAATCAAATAAAATTCTCAAGAACACTTTAAAATTTCTATTTTCTCAACTGGACGTCCGAATCACGTCAAATCAATTCTGTTTCTCACCAAATTTCACAAACAAGTCTTAAATATCATAATGAACCTGTATCGGGCTCCGGAACCAAAATATGGACCCGGTACTAACAATGACAAACATCAATCAATTCTTAAAAATAAATAATTTCCAGGCTTTTAATATTCATCAAAAATTCATAACTCAAGCTAGGGACCTCCGAATTCGATTCCGAGCATACGTCCAGGTCCCATAATTTGATACGGACCCACCAGAACCATCAAAATACGGATCCGGACCAGTTTACCAAAACTGTTGACCGAAATCAAATAAAATCAACTTTTAAGGCATAAATTCTTATTTTCATTAATTGTCAACATAAAAGCTTAATGGAAACCTGCACGAACTGGGCACCCAAATCGAGGAGGGTAAACATGAGATTTTTAAGGCTTAAGAGCGCAGATTCGAGTTCTAAAATATAAGATGACCTTTTGGGTCATCACATTCTTCACCTCTAAAACAACCGTTCGTCCTCGAACGGACATAGAAATGTACCTGGGCTGGTGAAAAGCTGGGGATATCTACTTCGCATATCGGACTCGGACTCCCAAGTAGATGCTTCAATAAGCTGACCTTTCCACTGCACTCGAACTGAAGGGTAACTCTTTGATCTCAACTGGCGAACTTGCCTGGCTAAAATAGTTACCGGCTCCTCCTCGTAAGTTAAATCCGTGTCCAACTGGACAGAGCTGAAATGTAACACATGGGACGGATCGCCGTGATATATTCGAACCATGGACACGTGGAATACAGGATGAACATCTGCTAAACTAGGTGGCAACGCAAGCCTGTACGCCACATCTCCCACTCTCTCCAGAATCTCAAAAGGTCCGATATATCTAGGGCTTAACTTTTCCTTCTTTCCGAACCTCATTACACCCTTTATGGGCGATACCCGAAGTAACACTCTCTCTCCGACCATGAATACAACATCACGAACTCTACGGTTAGCATAACTCTTCTGCCTGGACTGAGTTGTGCGAAGTCAATCCTGAATAATCTTAACCTTATCCAAGTCATCCTGTACTAAGTCTGTGCCCAACAACCGAGCCTCTCCCGGCTCGAACAACCCAACTGGCGACCAACACCGTCTACCATATAATGCCTCATAGGGATCCATCTGAATGCTCGACTGGTAGTTATTGTTGTAGGCGAACTCTTCAAGGGGCAAGCACTGATCCCACGGTCCTCCGAAGTCTATAACACATGCACGGAGCATATCCTCCAAGATCTAAATAGTGCGCTCGGATTGCTCGTCCGTCTGAGGATGGAATGTTGTGCTCAACTCAACCCGCGTACCCAACTCACATTGTATTGCCCTCCAAAAGTGTGAGGTGAACTAGTACCTCGATCAGAAATGATAGACACGGGCACCCCGTGAAGACAGATGATCTCACGAATGTAAATCTTTGCCAACCGCTCCGAGGAATAGGTAACTGCCACAGGAATGAAATGCGCTGACTTAGTTAGCCTGTCCACAATAACCCAAACTGCATCGAACTTCCTCTGAGTTCATGGAAGCCCAACAACAAAATCCATAGTGATACGCTCCCACTTCCACTCAGGAATCTCTATCTTCTGAAGCAAACCACCAGGTCTCTGATGCTCGTACTTTACTTGCTGACAATTTAGACATCGAGCTACATATGAAACTATATCTTTCTTCATCCTCCTCCACGAATAATGTTGTCGCAAGTCCTGATACATATTGGTGGCGCCCGGATGAATAAAATACCGGGAACTGTGGGCCTCCTCAAGAATCAACTCACGAACTTTATCCACATTAGGCACATAAATACGACCCTGCATCCTCAAAACTCCGTCATCTCCAATAGTAACCTACTTGGCACCACCGTGCCGCAATGTGTCTCTAAGGAGAAGTAAATGAGGATCGTCGTCCTGCCGATCTCTGATGCGTTCAAACAAAGAAGACCGAGCAACTGTGCAAGCTAGAACACGTCTAGGCTCAGAAACATCCAACCTCACAAACTGGTTGACCAAGGCCTGAACATCCAATGCAAGCGGTCTCTCACTAACTGGAATATATGCAAGGCTACCAATACTGATTAACTTTCTACTCAAAGCAACGACCACCATATTGGCCTTCCCGGGATGATACAACATGGTGATATCATAATCTTTCAATAGCTCCAACCACCTTCTCTACCTCAAATTGAGTTCCTTCTGGTTGAAAAAATATTGCAAGCTCCGATGATCTGTGAATACCTCACAAGGCACGTCGTAAAGAAAGTGCCTCCAAATCTTCAGCGCGTGAACAATGACTTCCAGCTCTAGATCATGAACATGGTAATTATTCTCGTGAACCTTTAACTGCCGCGAAGCATATGCAATAACCTTGCCACCCTGCATCAATACCGCACCCAAACCAATACGAGACGCGTCATAATATACTGTATAAAGTCCTGAACTTGTGGGTAATACCAATACCGGTGCCGTAGTCAAAGCTGTCTTGAGCTTATAAAAGCTCACTTCACACTTGTCTGATCACCTGAACAGGGCACCCTTCTGGGTCAATCTGGTCAACGGGGCTGCTATGGATGAAAACCCCTCCACAAATCGACGGTAATAGCCCGTCAAACCAAGGAAACTATGGATCTCTGTAGGTGAGGTGGGCCTAGGCCAGTTTTGAACTGCCTTAATCTTCTTAGGATCCACCTGAATACCCTCTGTTGATACAACGTGACCCAAGAAAGCAACTGAACTCAACCAAGACTCGTATTTTGAGAACTTAGCATATAACTGGCTGTCTCTCAAAGTCTGAAGAACGATCCAAAGGTGCTGCTCATACTCCTCTCGACGGTGGGAGTAGATCAAGATATCATCAATAAACACAAATACAAAGGAATCCAAGTAGGGTTTGAACACCCGGTTCATCAAATCGATGAATGCTACTGGGGCATTTGTCAGTCCAAATGACATCACTAGAAACTCATCATGCCCATACCGAGTTCGAAAAGCTGTCTTAGGAACATCAGATGCCATAATCCTCAACTGATGGTACCCAGATCTCAAATCAATCTTTAAAAACACTTTGGCACCCTGAAACTGATCAAATAAATCATCAATCCTTGGCAATGGATACTTGTTCTTGATGGCGACTTTGTTCAACTGTCGATAACCTATACACATCCTCATCGATCCATCTTTCTTCTTCACAAACAACATACGTACACCCCAGGGCGAGACACTAGGTCTAATGAAGCCTTATCAAGCAAATCTTGCAATTGCTCCTTCAATTATTTCAACTCTAGCGGGGCCATGAGGTATGGCGAAATGGAAATGGGCTGAGTGCCCGAAGCCAAATCAATGTAGAAATCAATATTCCTGCCGGGTGGCATCCCCGACAGGTCTGCAGGAAAAACCTCTGGAAACTCACGAACAACCAGCACTGAATCCATGGAAGGAACCTCCACGCTAGAATCGCGGACATAAGCCAAATAATCTAGACATCCCTTCTCAACCATATGCCGATCCTTCACATAAGCGATAACCCTGCTGGTAGAATGGCCAAGAGCCCCTTTTCACTCTAATCGAGGCAATCCCTGCAAGGCTAAGGTCACCGTCTTAGCGTGACAATCTAATATAGCATGATAAGGTGACAGCCAATCCATACCCAGTATAACATCAAAATCAACCATATCGAGAAGTAGAAGATCTACACGAGTCTCAAGACTCCCAATGGAGACCACACACTAACGATAAACACAATCGACAAAAATAGCATCCCCCATTGGTATGGACACATACACAGGAGCACTCAAGGAATCACGGGGCACAACCAAATATGAAGCAAAATAGGATGACACATAGGAGTAAGTAGACCCCTGATCAAATAGAATTGAAGCATCTCTACTGCAAACTGAAACAATACATGTGATAACAACGTCATATGACTCAGCCTCAGGCCTGGCTGGGAAAGCATAACACTGGGGCTGGGCCCCACCACCTTGAACTACGTCCCTGGGATGGCCTCTAACTAGCTGGTCTCCACCTCTAACGGCCTCCCTGAGTAAGAACCATTTCGACTTGTCTGGCGACATTAGCAGCCGTCTAAAAAGAAATCTCACTCCCAGTCTCCTTAGCCATCTGCAATCTGTTAGGATGAGCAAGTCCATCAATAAACCTCCTCACCCTCTCTCTCTCGGTGGTACGCAGAAGAATAGCATGACGGGCCAAATTAACAAAACGGGTCTCATACTGAGTAACAGTCATACCGCCCTGCTGGAGACGCTCAAACTAACGGCGATGCTCCTCTCTCAATGTGATAGGAAGAAACTTCTCTATGAAGAGCTGAGAGAACTGGTCCCAAGTAAGAGCAGGCGACCCAGCTAGTCTGGTCAGCAAGTAATCCTTCCACCACTTCTTGGCGGAACCAGTCATCTGAAATGCAACAAATTTACCCCATTGGTCTCCACTATACCCATGTTTCGTAGAACCTCGTGACAGTTGTCAAGATATTCCTGGGGGTCCTATGAAGGAGCACCACTAAAGTGTGCATGAAAGAGGTTGGTAAACCTGTCCAATCTCCATAAAGCCTCAACAGACATAGCTGGTCCATCTTCGAAATGTGCCACAATAACCGGCTAAACTAATCCGACTGGCTGAGCTGTTGGAGCCTGACACTGGGGAGCTATCTGCTCCAGAGCGGGAGTGGTGGGAGTCTAGGATCCTCCTCCTACCTGAGAGCCTGCTGGTGCCATGGGAAATGCGCCAGTCTGGGCCACACTCTCCATAAGGCCCACCAAACGGACGAAAGCGTCCTGAAGTACTGGGGTAGCAATGAACCCCTCGAGCTGGCTGATTGGAACAGTCTGGGCTGGAACCTCCTCGTCAAGCTCTATCTGAGGATCCACTGTTGGGGCTGCTGCTCGGGCTCTAGGCTGAGCCGTGCCCTTGCCTCGTCCTCTGGAACCGCCTCGGCCTCGACCTCTGCCCCGCGTAGGAGCTGCCACTTGAGGCTCTGGCTGCCGCTCAGTTGAGGAGGTAGTATGTGTTCTCGCCATCTGCTAGAGAATAAGAGTAGAAGAGTTCAATCAGTATTGAGAAAGCAAAATCGCATGACAGAGAAGAATAGAAGTGAAACTAGTTCCTAAACTTCATAGCCTTTGGAAGATAAGCACAGACATCTCCGTACCAATCCTCCAGACTCTACTAAACTTGCTCGTGAATCGTGAGACCTAGGCAACCTAGTGCTTCGATACCAACTTGTCATGACCCGGAATTTCCCACCGACGGGACCGTGATGGCGCCTAAAATTTCACTTGCTAGGTAAGCCAACGTTAGAAAATCATTAAACCAATTCCTTATTTCCATTCAGTAATTAACAATAATTAACTAAGATGAAATATAATAAGTGCGGACAATCATAAAACTGTATTAATTACTACCACCCGGATTTGGAGTCACAATTCACGAGCATTCTAGAATTTACTACAAGTAATAGTCTGAANATTAACAGAAATGTAGAACTAAACAGGAATTGACGGGAGGGGAACATACTGAGGGGAATACAAGATAAAGAACTATAAAAGAATGATCACCGGAGCAGTCAATATACCATGAATCAACAGGAATAGTGAATACAGTAAGGAAAAATGCACGGCATCACCCTTCGTGCTTTTACTCTCAATCTCACCATAAAATCAATAGAAACGACACGACATCACCCTTCGTGCATTAACTCTCATATCATGGCACGGCATCACCCTTCGAGCTTTTACACTCACAATATGGCACGGCATCACCATTCGTGCATTAACACTCACAATATGGCATGGCATCGCCCTTCGTGCATTAACACTCACAATATGGCACGACATCACCCTNACAATTAACAGAAATGTAGAACTAAACAGGAATTGACGGGAGGGGAACATACTGAGGGGAATACAAGATAAAGAACTATAAAAGAATGATCACCGGAGCAGTCAATATACCATGAATCAACAGGAATAGTGAATACAGTAAGGAAAAATGCACGGCATCACCCTTCGTGCTTTTACTCTCAATCTCACCATAAAATCAATAGAAACGACACGACATCACCCTTCGTGCATTAACTCTCATATCATGGCACGGCATCACCCTTCGAGCTTTTACACTCACAATATGGCACGGCATCACCATTCGTGCATTAACACTCACAATATGGCATGGCATCGCCCTTCGTGCATTAACACTCACAATATGGCACAACAGCACCCTTCGTGCCTTAACACTTTCCCTTACTATAATGCAATTCATAAATAACAACAGGGAGATAGAATAATAAGTACAAACCTTACTTCAACATTTGGTTCCACAATATAAATCTTAACTTTTAAATGAATACTCATTTACCAACAGAAAATCCGTAACCATGATAATGACGATTGATTTAATAACACTAGTATAAACATGTAGAAATTAGGCATATTAAAGTGACAATATAAGAAAACGGAAAAAACATGGAATACAGGTAAATTGACGACACATAAGTACTCGTCACCTTACATATACGCCACTCACATGAATTTCATTTAGCAAATAATCTAAGATTCCTAATTCCCTCAAGTTAGGGTTAGACACAACACTACCTCGCTCTGAAGGCCACTTAATTCTCAATCACAGCTTTTCCTTTGGAATACACCTCCAAACCACTCGTATCTAGCCACAAATAGCTTAATACTATAAGTTATCGCTAAAGGAATCAACTTTAATGAATACTTACAGATTTCCCAAATTTTCCCAAAAAAATCAAAAACGGACCCCGGGCCTGCTTGGTCCACACTCGAGGTTCGAACGAAAATCCGTTTACCCATTCACCCCCGAGCCCGAGTATGTAATTAGTTTCGGAATCCGACCTCAAATCGAGGTCTAAATCCCTAAATTTGTAAAATTTCCATTTCCCCCAAAATCCCTAATTAAAACACTGGACAAGCCTTCATCGCGTTCGCGAGAGGCCTGGCGCGATCGCGATGCACAACGGCATAAGGCCTTCGCGTTCGCGAGTCTTTCTACGCATTCGCGTAATGCAGCCTCCCCAAGCCTTCGCGTTCGCGACCCAGTGGACGCGTTCGTGTAGAAGAACATGACCCCCTCCCCCAGGTCCCTTAACCTATCGCGTTCGCGGGAGACTGATCGCGTTCACGAAGGGTACCACCCTCAATGCTTCGCGTTCGCAACCAGTCCTTCACATTCGCGAAGAAGAAATTACCTCCCAACCTAGTTTACACTTCGCGATCGCGAGAGTTGATTCGCGATTGCGAAGCACAAATAACCTGTGCACCAGCAACAACAAAACAGCAGAAATTCTAAGTTTGAAATATCCCGTAGCCTATCCGAAACTCACCCGAGCCCTCGATGCTCTAAACCAAACATGCACACAAGTCTAAAAACATCATACGAGCTTGCTCGCGCGATCATATAGCCAAAATAATACATAGAACTACGAATTTAGCACCAAATCAAATGAAATTTTCAAGAACACTTTAGAATTTCTATTTTCTCAACTGGACGTCCGAATCACGTCAAACCAATTCCGTTTCTCACCAAATTTTGGAGACAAGTCTTAAATATCATAAAGAACCTGTATCGGCCTCCGGAACCAAAATACGGACCCGGTACTAACAATGTTAAACATCAATCAATTCTTAAAAACAAATAATTTCCAGACTTTTAATTTTCATCGAAAATTCACAACTCAAGCTAGGGACCTCCGAATTCGATTCCGGGCATACGCCCAGGTCCCATAATTTCTATACGGTCCGACCGGAATCGTCAAAATATGGATCCAGACCTGTTTACCAAAAATGTTGACCAAAGTCAAATAAAATCAACTTTTAAGGCATAAATTCTTATTTTCATCAATTTTCAACATAAAAGCTTTCCGGAAAGATGCCCGGACTGCGCAACCAAATCGAGGAGGGTAAATATGAGATTTTTAAGGCTTAAGAGCGCAGATTCGAGTTCTAAAATATAAGATGACCTTTTGGGTCATCACATTATCCACCTCTAAAACAACCGTTCGTCCTCGAACGGACATAGAAAAGTACCTAGGCTGGTGAAAAGGTGGGAATATCTACTTCGCATATCGGACTCGGACTCCCAAGTAGTTGCCTCAATAGGCTGACCTATCCACTACAGTCGAACTGAAGGGTAACTCTTTGATCTCAACTGGCGAACTTGCCTGGCTAAAATAGTCACCGGCTCCTCCTCGTAAGTCAAATCCTTGTCCAATTGGACAGAGCTGAAATGTAACACATGGGACGGATCGCCGTGATACTTTTGAAGCATGGACACGTGGAATACCGGATGAATAGCTACTAAACTAGGTGGCAACGCAAGCCTGTAAGCCACCTCTCCCACTCTCTCCAGAATCTCAAAAGGTCTGATATACCTAGGGCTCAACTTGCCCTTCTTTCCGAACCACATTACACCCTTCATAGGTGATACCCGAAGTAACTCTCTCTCTCTCTGACCATGAATACAACATCACGAACTCTACGGTTGGCATGACTCTTCTGCCTGGACTGAGCTGTGCGAAGTCGATCCTGAATAATCTTGACCTTATCTAAGGCATCCTGTACTAAGTATGTGCCCAACAACCGAGCCTCTCCCGGCTCGAACCACCCAAATGGCGACCGGCACCGCCTAACCATATAATGCCTCATAGGGAGCCATCTGAATGCTCGACTGGAAGTTGTTGTTGTAGGCGAACTCTGAAGGGGAAAGAACTGATCCCACGATCCTTAGAAGTCTATAACACATACCCGGAGCATATCCTCTAAGATCTGAATAGTGCGCTTGGACTGCCCGTCCGTCTGAGGATGAAATGTTGTGCTCAACTCAACCCGCGTACCCAACTCACGTTGTATTGCCCTCCAAAAGTGCGAGATAAACTGCGTACCTCGATAAAAAGTGATAGACACGGGCACCCCATGAAGACGGATGATCTCACGAATGTAAATCTTTGCCAACCACTCCGAGGAATAGGTAACTGCCATAGGAATGAAATGCGCTGACTTAGTCAGACTGTCCCCAATAACCCAAACTGCATCGAACTTCCTCTGAGTCCATGGAAGCCCAACAACAAAATCCATAGTGATACGCTCCCACTTCCACTCAGGAATCTCTATCTTTAGAAGCAAACCACCAGGTCTATGATGCTCGTACTTTACTTGCTGACAATTTAGACACCGAGCTACATATATAACTATATCTTTCTTTATCCTCCTCCACGAATAATGTTGTCTCAAGTCCTGATACATATTGGTAGCGCCCGGATGAATAGAATACTGGGAACTGTGGGCCTCCTCAAGAATCAACTCACGAAGTCCATCCACATTAGGCACACAAATACGACCCTGCATCCTCAAAACTCCATCATCTCCAACAATAACCTGCTTGGCACCACCGTGTCGCACTGTGTCTCTAAGGATAAGTAAATGAGGATCGTCATCCTGCCGATCTCTGATGCGCTCAAACAAAGAAGACTGAGCAACTGTACAAGCTAGAACACAGCTGGGCTCAGAAATATCCAACCTTACAAACTGGTTGGCCAAGGCCTGAACATCCAATGCAAGCGGTCTCTCACCAACTGGAATATATGCAAGGCTACCAATACTGACTGACTTTCTACTCAAAGTATCGGCCACCACATTGGCCTTCCCGGGATGATACAATATGGTGATATCATAATCTTTCAATAGTTCCAACCACCTTCTCTGCCTCAAATTGAGTTCCTTCTGCTTGAAAAAATATTGCAAGCTCCGATGATCCATGAATACCTCACAAGGCACGTCGTAAAGATAGTGCCTCCGAATCTTCAGCGCGTGAACAATGGCTGCCAACTCTAAATCATGATCAGGGTAATTATGCTCGTGAACCTTCAACTGCCACGAAGCATATGCAACAACCTTACCACCGTGCATCAATACCACACCCAAACTAATACGGGATGCATCACAATATACTGTATAAGGTCCTGAACCTGTGGGTTATACCAATGCCGGTGACGTAGTCAAAGCTCTCTTGAGCTTATGAAGGCTCGCTTCACACTCGTCTGACCACCTGAACGGGGCACCCTTCTAGGTCAATCTGGTCAACGGGGTTGCTATGGATGAAAACCCCTCCACAAATTGACGGTAATAACCCGCCAAACCCAGGAAACTACGGATCGCTGTAGGTGAGGTGGGCCTCGGCCAGTTCTAAACTGCCTTAATCTTCTTAGGATCCACCTAAATATCCTCTGTTGATATAACGTGACCCAAGAAAGCAACTGAACTCAAACAAAACTCGCATTTTGAGAACTTAGCATATAACTGGCTGTCTCTCAGAGTCTGAAGAATGATCTGAAGGTGCTGCTCATGCTCCTCTTGACGGTGGGAGCAGATCAAGATATCATCAATAAACACAAATACAAAGGAATCCAAGTAGGGTTTGAACACCCGGTTCATCAAATCCATGAATGTTGCTGGGGCATTTGTCAGCCCAAATGACATCACTAAGAACTCATAATGCCCATACCGAGTCTGAAAAGCTGTCTTAGGAACATCGGATGCCCTAATCCTCAACTGATGGTACCCAGATCTCAAATCAATCTTTAAAAACACTTTGGCACCCTGAAGCTGATCAAATAAATCATCAATCCTCGACAATGCATACTTGTTCTTGATGGTGACTTTGTTCAATTGCCGATAATCTATACACATCCTCATCGATCCATATTTCTTTTTCACAAACAACATAGGTGCACCCCAGGGCGAGACACTAGGTCTAATGAAGCCCTTATCAAGCAAATCTTGCAACTTCTCCTTCAATTCTTTCAACTCTGGCGGGGCCATGTAGTATGGCGGAATGGAAAATGGCTGAGTACCCAAAGCCAAATCAATGCATAAATAAATATTCTTTTCGGGTGGCATCCCCAGTAGGTCTGTAGGAAACACATCTGGAAACTCACGAACAACCGGCACTGAATCCATGGAAGGAACCTCCACACTAGAATCACAGACATAAGCCAAATAATCTAGACACCCCTTCTCGACAATATGCTAAGCCTTCACATAAGAGATACCCCTACCGGTAGAATGGCCAAGAGTCCCTTTCCACTCTAATCGAGGCAATCCCTGCAAGGCTAAGGTCACCGTCTTAGCGTGACAATCTAATATAGCATGATAAGGTGACAACTAATTCATACCCAGTATGACATCAAAATCAACCATATCGAGAAGTAGAAGATCTACACGAGTCTCAAGACTTCCAATGGAGACCACACACCAACGATAAACACAATCTACAACAATAGTATCCCCCACTGGTGTGGACACATACACAGGAGCACTCAAGAAATCACGGGGCACAACCAAATATGAAGCAAAATAGGATGACACATAGGAGTAAGTAGACCCCAGATCAAATAGAACTAAAGCATCTCTACTGCAAACTGAAACAGTACATGTGATAACCACGTCAGATGACTCAGCCTCAGGCCTGGTTGGGAAAGCATAACACCGGGGCTGGGGCCCCACCACCCTGAACTACATCCCTGGGACGGCCTCTAACTGGCTGGTCTCCACCTCTAACATCCTGACCTCCACCTCTAACAGTCTGGCCTCTACCTCTGGCTACCTGACCCCTGCCTCTCGCTGGCTGATGAGGTGGTGCAGCAACTGGTGCCGGAACCATGGCACGAGAACTCTGATGCTGTGAGCTGCCTGTTGCCCTAGGGAAAAATCTAGCAATGTGCCTCGGATCACCACAAGTATAACATAACCTCGGCTACTGACCCTGAAACTGACCCTGTCTACCTAAATAACCACCCTTATAACTCTAGAGTCGAGGTGCACTAATAGGAGCTGGTGGTGCACCATAGGCTAGCTGGTCGGAATAATGCATCTGAGGGCCACGACCACCTGAGGCACCGTGGGAT
>AWOL01S0029593.1:74916-99220 GCA_000715115.1 Nicotiana otophora
GTTATTTATAAATTGCACAATATCACCCTTCGTTCCTTAACACTCTCCCTTACCATAATGCAATTTATAAATAACAACAAGGAGATAGAATAACAAGTACAAACCTTACTTCAACATTTGGTTCCACAATATAAATCTCAACTTTTAAATGAATACTCATTTACCAACAGAAAATCCGTAACCATGATAATGACGATCGATTTAATAACACTAGTATAAACATGTAGTAATTAGGCATAGGAAAGTGACAATATAAGAAAACGGAAGAAACATGGAATATAGGTAAATTGACGGCACATAAGTACTCGTCACCTTACATATACGCCACTCACATGAATTTTACTTAGCAAATAATCTAAGATTCCTAATTCCCTCAAGTCAGGGTTACCTCGCTTCGAAGGCTTCACCCTCCGTGCATTAACACTCACAATATGGCACGGCATCACCCTTGCAGCCTAAGGCCTTTGCGTTCGCGAGTCTTTCTACGCGTTCGCGTAATGCAGCCCTCCCAAGCCTTCGCGTTTGCGACCCAGTGGACGCGTTCGCGCAGAAGAACATGACCCCCTCCCCCAGGTCCCTTAACCTTTCACGTTCGCGGGAGGCTGATCGCGGGTACCACCCCTAATGCTTCGAGTTCGCGACCAGTCCTTCACGTTCGCGAAGAAGAAATTACCTCCCAGCCTAGTTTACACTTCGCGATCGCGAAGTACAAAATACTTGTGCACCAGCAATAGCAAAACAGTAGAAATACTAAGTCCGAAACATCCCGTAGCCTATCTGAAACTCACCCGAGCCCTCGGGGCTCTAAACCAAACATGCACACAAGTCTAACAATATCATACGAACTTGCTCGTGTGATCAAATCGCCAAAATTACACCTAGAACTAAAAATTTAGCACCAAATCAAATGGAATTCTCAAGAACACTTTAAAATTTCTTTTTTCTCAACTGGACGTCCGAATCATGTCAAATCAATTCCATTCCACACCAAATTTCACAGACAAGTCTTAAATATCATGATGAACCTGTATTGGGCTCCGAAACCAAAATACGGACCCGGTACTAACAATGCCAAACATCAATCAATTTTTAAAACAAATAATTTCCAAACTTTTAATTTTTATCAAAAATTTATAACTCAAGCTAGGGACCTCCAAATTCGATTCCGGGCATACGCCCAGGTCCCATAATTCGATACGGACCCATCGGGACTGTCAAAATACGGATTCGGGCCTGTTTACCAAAACTTTTGACCGAAGTAAAATAAAATCAACTTTTTAAGGCATAAATTCTTATTTTCATCAATTTTGCAACATAAAAGCTTTCCGGAAACCTGTCCGGACTGCGCAGGCAAATCGAGGAGCGTAAACATGAGATTTGTAAGGTTTAAGAGTGCAGATTCGAGTTCTAAAACATAAGATGACCTTTTGGGTCATCACAAAGAGTTACCTATATCTTACTCCACTTGCTGCCATGTGGGGGTGGGGTGGGGATTTTAATCTTATCTTATAATCAATCAATTAATTAGGTAATATCCTGCTACCTAGTAATTAACTAATTATCTGCACAATTAAGAATTGTCTCAAATTACTTAAAATTCTACTTATTTTTTATATAATTTATACATCATACTATCATGGTCATATGGTACCACATAAAATAAATACCTACACTATTATTTTTATCAAAACATCCATGTAAAAATACATATATTTTCTCAAATTATAATTTTCCTAGTCTCATATAAAGAGTAAAAAATCTCGTAAGCTTAATTCTTAAAATGGTAAAAAGATAACCTTTTTTTCTTGTGAGAAAATAATTTCTATCTTTACAATAAAGAAAATCTCATAAACTTTCTTATATTATGTGTATAATTTATCATATTCAAAAACAGTAATAATGGTAACTATCCAAAATTATACTTATAAAATTTTTACTAAAATACTCCACTTAATAGAAAATATCACATTAACATAATATCTAACGGTATCAATGTTGTTAAACGTACGGAGTCTTATAGTAACATAGTCACAAATCCTCTATAATCTCATGAATGGTCTTAGTCCCTTCTAGATCATATGGATTACTACGACTAATTCTAATATTTAATTACGGGATGTAATAGTTTCTCCTTGTTCAATTTTGATTTCTTTAACTCTTTTGGATTGTGGTACCTCCCAGATAGGTTTATTTCGTTCACCTCTCCTATAATCTCTTTCCCCTTGTAAGTAACTATTATTTTGTTGTACTTCCAGGGAAATGCAGTGGGGTCTCTCGCAGGGCTTTGTGGTGTGCGGCTGATAACCACGGGCTCAGTCAGCCTTGGTGGAATTACCAGCCCCCGCGCTACATAAGTCCCTTTTGGCACATACAACTTTGGCATGCAGCGCGACTTTCCTTTGCTCGAATCTTTTGGGAGTGTTCGACATGACCTGTTCTTTCCTTGGGGCCCTGGGAAATTAGAGAATTGCGTCCTTAGAAGGTGCTGCCCCAGTTTTTGTTTCTACAGCTTTTTCTACAACTTGAGGAAATAAAGTGATTTTCTTCTCATTTCTGGCTTGTTTCGCCGCCGCTTTGGGTCTTGCCTCTGAATCGACAATGGCGATGATGGCTTTCAAGGTTAGATCAAACTCTTTATCATCACAAATCATTCCAATGACCGGTCCGTTGTTGTGAGTCGGTAATGGATTGTTAGTCACATTGGAGACTTCCTCATCCCTCAGCACCACTCGTTTTTGTTCTATCAAATTCTCAACTGCCCTCTTGAGAGTCTAACAATCCTCTGTATCATGACCCTCTACCCCCGAATGATAGGGACACCTGGTGCCGGGCCAGTATGATTGAGATTTCGGATTTTGCTGGTTTGGAGGTACAGATTGCAATAGACACATCTAGATTAATTTTAGAAACAGGCTAGAGTAGGACTCACCAATAGGGGTGAAGTTGTTTCTCCTGGGAGGCTGACGAAGACGTGTATTGTGTTGGTAATTGTTTTGTGGTGTACGGGGGTTATATAGAGCTTGGTGAGGATGGTTATTTCTGTGAGGTGGAGCTCGGTTTTGGTTGTAGTGTTGTTGTGGCCATGTATAGGGTTGGGCATTCATCACCGCATAGGGAGGCGGTGCCACGGCATATGTTGCATCTTGATGGGGGTAGTAGTGTTGTGGGGTTCTGGGATGCAGGTAAAAATGATCACGGGATCGACGGGGGCCTCTCAAACCTGAAGCCATCATGGCCCCTTCTTCCCTCTTTTTTCAATTTGCTAGACCCCCCGAGCCGTTCTGGATGGCTTGGGAGGTGGCTCTCAAAGCAGATTGACTTATGATTCGGCCAGTTTTCAGGCCATTTTCTACCATTTCTCCGATTTTTATGGCCTCTGCAAAAAGTTTGCCCTTGGCAAACATCATGTTCTGAAAGTAGTCGGCCCCTTGGGCCTGTAAGAAAACATTGACCATTTCTGTCTCATCCATAGGCGGTTTCACTCTGGCTACTTGCTCACGCCACTTGATAGCATATTCACGGAAACTTTCCGCGGTTTTCTTCTTGAAATTGGTCAAGGAACTCCTATCTAGAGCTATATCAACATTGTATTGAAATTTCCTGACGCAATCCCGAGCCAAGTCGTCCCATATATGCCAATGGGAGATGTCCTGGTCCATGTACCATTCTGACGCAATTCCCATCAAGCTCTCCCCAAAATAAGCCATCAATAATTCTTCTTTTCCACCAGCACCCATCAGCTGGTTATAGTATCATTTCAGATGAGCGATCGGGTCTCCGTGCTCGTCGTACTTTTCAAATTTTGGTGGCTTAAAGCCAGCGGGCAAGTGAACATGGGGAAACATGCACAGATCATAGTACGAGACACTCTTTTGGCCACTCAGGCCTTGCATGTTCTTCAAACTTTGTTCGAGGCTTTTCATCTTCCGATCCTTTTCCTGCTGCTCTGGGTTTCTTACTGTTCTTTCCTGTTCCATTGGAGACTCATATTGAGGGTGCTGAGGGTAAGAGTTTGGGGTAACATGAGTTATGTCTAGGTGAAATTGCGGGACTTGAAAAGTGAAAGCTGGAGGCTCGAAGCATGGCCCAGGCACTGTTGGTTGTGTCATAGTAGAGACTGGCGGTGCGGTGAATAATGTAGAAGGTACCCTCGAAAATGGTGCCTGGGGGCGAACGTCAGAAGGAATACCGGTGAAATTTGCTGATATAGTGGGGTACCCAAATAGGATGAATGGGTTGGTTATGGGGATGGGGACGTTGGAGGTTCCACTCGTCCTGGGAAGCAGTTCAGGAAATCTAGGGATTGTACTGGGCGGTTCTTTGCCATTTCACCAAGCGTCCCACATTTCTAACACGCAGACGTGCAACCTCATGTTTTCTTCAGCGCCTGCGGACTCTGACTGTGGAATAGCCGATACCGGACTATCCTCGGGCTCAATAATTGGTAGATAACTTTCGGATACCATAGGAACACTGCCTTTAGATATTGTGAAGTAAGGATGGAAAGCCAGATTACCAACAAAACCAACCACCTGAACAAAACATAGCTAATTTGCACACCCAACAACCTTGTTAGTTTGAGACATTTTAACAGATAGGGAATCGCATATTGGGGATGCAATGCACCTAAATAATTTCTAAATGTTTTTTGCAACGGCTGTGTGTTTCATCCCGGCTTTGCTTTTCTCAAATTTCAAATCCTGATTTCTTTCCCTTCTATTTTTTGTTATTTTTTTCGCTCTTTTATTTTTCAATATTTTCTTTCTTTTTTCACTCAATTTTTCTCTTTTTCTTTTCCCTTCTTTTTCTTTTTTGGTTTATTTTTCACTCAAATTATCTATGGCTATGATCGAATCCGATGGGGATTGCCTACGTATCATGATGCTGCATGAATCAGACCATTACGTAGTTCAAGGAACGAATGTGGAATAAAAGAAAGACAAAATTTTGGGTTTTTCAATATTTCATTAAATAAAAATCTTTTTGGGTTTTTCTATTACAAAGACCCTGAAATACTGACGATTAAATAAAAACATACAAACTCAAAACAGAAAAACAAAAGACTTGAAAAAGACGAACAGACTCGAAAAAGTAGAATACAGACTCAAAGCCAAAAAGGTCAAGAATACATAAGAGCCTCCAATGCTACTCCGGAGGCCCACGGGACATCAGTTGTCTCGACGCGGGCCTGCGTGCAATCTCTTCTTGAAGGTACTCTAAATCAGCCATCACCTGACGGACAAAGGTCATCACAGTAGCAAAGAACATGGACCTGGTCATATCTTCGCATTCATGGCACTTCATTACAACATAATCAGTGATTTCTTTAATCCTCATTCTAATGACACCCTTTTCTTGGAGCAGGCATCCAATGTGCTGAGACCGGGCCTCCAAACCTTGCGTGGCCGTGTGGTTTTGGTCTTGCAATTGTTGCATGTCTTCTTCCAATCGGGAAATCAATATATAGAAATGCTCACTTTCTGCTTTGAAATCCTTTGTTTGCTGGACCATTTCATTTTCAAGAGTGGTCAGGTTTTTCTTTTAGATCGTGACTCCTCTGTCATACTTTTACTTTAACTGCTGAACAAACCTTGTCCATTCTTCTGCATTTTTTGCCAATTTTGTCCGAGCTTTTGCCAATTCATCCTCGGCCTTTGTCAAATCAAACCCTCAGATTGCTTATGAGTCTTTTATCTTTTTTGCTTCTTACCGGGTTTTCAGCGACTATTTTCATTTTCTGAATCTGAGCTCAGAGGACTTCGTTTTGCTGAGCCAACTTTTTCTTTTCCCCTACATCCACAATGGCCTGCAAACTACTATCAAATTTGATGTTTCTGATTTGATCTTCTAGTTTGCTTATGGTAGTTCGGTACTCATTCTCTTTGGCTAACCAAGCCCATTGTTCCTACAATGCGTCGACAAATTCTTGGATATGAGGCCTTTTAGTCGGTATTTCATATTCATCATTTGTCGCAACTCTCTTCCATACCAAGCAAGATAACCAGGTAAAACCTCGCCCCTGGACAAATCACGTACTTGGGTGTTTGCCCCCAAATACTGGCATTCGTTCCACATTTGGCGAACCACTTCTTCAGGGAATTGAGCCTCGGAGCAGATTTTAACCACATGAGTACTAAGATCTTCATCTCTAAGAACTGTTTGGCATCTTCCAAGTTGTCTCAACACCCGGTACGGGGCATAGGGATGGATGCTTCGGAGACCCATTAGAAGGAAGTAGGGACCGATGGCGGGCATGTAAACAATCTTATCAATGGGAAGCCAACCCAATGTACACTCTATCTGATCTATGGTTATAGAACGAAGGCGGGATATCCAATATTTGACCCTTTCTGGCATTTCGAATCCGGTCACTCATGTACCAAACTCTTCGATGCAGTTTGTTTTCGTAGACCCGTAGTTCATGTGTCGGGGACGGTGACAAAGGTGATCGATCATCCACATTTGCAATAACAGATTACACCCCTCAAAAAATATGACTCCGGCCTTATATGATGTGAGAGCTCGAAATATATCTGATACGATCATGGGTGCGAGGGTACTCTTGGCCTGGATAGTCAAAATATGGACAACTCTGGCTACACGCAAATCAATGCGCCTGTCCTCCCTCGGAAACACCAAAAGTCCTAAAAATGCCACCATGAAGGCAAAGCATCTATGCGTTTCCCACTTTGATCGATTTCCCTTACTGCATAGTCCATTTTCTGGGTCTTTGAATCCCATTAAATGCCCATACCGCTGGTATAGAAAGTGAAAGGTGGAAGCTCCACCTGCTAGACTTTCAGTCTTGATATGCCTGTTTATTTTCAGTAGGTCTAGAAACTTGTGAAGCGTAACGGTCCTTGGAGATATCAGATACTTGTGCCTTAGTCCCTCGTACTCCCGGCATAACCCGTCATTTCTTCCAAGGTAGGTGTAAGCTCAAAATCTGAGAAGTGCAAAACATTGTGAGCGGGGTCCCAGAATGACACTAATGCTTCTATCAAATTACTTCTAGGTTGAATTTTCAATAGTCTAGTGAGTGCCCCAGGTATTGGTTGACTATGTCTTGTCCTTGTTTTCCCAAGTCTTCCCACCACATGTGGAGTACTAGTGGAATCTGATCCATAACCTTCACCGGTAAATTTTGAACAGTGCTCATTCTGCACATTTTTAAATTAGGGTGACCAGGTTAAAACATGTGAATTTTGTTTTTTAAAAACCAAACTCATCATGAAAAGTTTTTTTTTTTTTTTTGCAAAATCCAACTGAAAACGAATCACGGCTACTTTTGCAAATACGACCCCTTAGCACTTTGGATGGGAAGAATTTAGGGCTTGTACTTGCTAAGTGGCCAAAATTTGGAAGAAATGGCCATAGGTGACTATTCTTGCCAAAAACAGCCTTCAGGCGTCCCGTCGGGATATTTTTGGCTATTTGGACAAAAACGGTATCACCTAACTTTATTTATGACAAAATGGCGACATTTGCATATTTTTTGTTATTGTTTCAAAAGCGGGGCCGGACTCGATGAAGGTTGCCTACGTATCCCACATCCGGTGAGAATCAAACACGCGTAGTTCAGTAGGTTTTGACGCAAACAGAAAAATATGATTTATTTTGAAATGACTTTTTCTTTCTTCTTTTTTTTCAAAATTTTGGCAGAGTTTCGGGATATTTTGAATACCGAAATTTTCAGAACCGGGTGTTTTCTCTCCTATCTCACTCTTGGTTTTTCTTGATTATATTTCCCTATTCTAGAAGCCGATCAACATGCAAGCCGAAACAAATAAATGCACAAGTGGCACGTAAAGTGTATCAGGATGGTCTTTTTATTTTGGGTACACCTGTCCTAGACGGACCCAACCCCTGTGTTGAGTCCCCAAGGTCAAATGCACGTGATGCAAACAAGCGTTCCTACAAGAGATCCGGCATGAGGCTATGTTATTCTAGGTTTAAAACCTGGATGTATTGTTCTAGACCTGGCTTACCCGAGCGGACAACTCGAGCCGAGGGGGGCAACGTACCGGTAACCAAAAGATCATCCGGCTTTGTAACTGAATCAATCCTCGTTCTAAATTAGGGTATTAAACTAACAGAAAAGAAGTCACGCCAGCGTGCACTTCTCAAAAGATTTAGAAGACTCAGAGAGAAGAAGGGTTTCGTAACAGTTTTATATACAGTTCAAACAATATCAAAGCGGTAAGAAGCGGCATTTAGCACATTAGGCCCAAACATGTAATATCAGACAATCACAAGAAAGCCAAGTATAATAATTATTCTAAGCACGAATTTTGAACCCTGAACCAGAGATTCTGGGTTCGATCCCCAGCAGAGTCGCCAGAGTTGTCACACCTTCTTTTTCCCGAAGGGATATGGAGTTTTTTCAATTAAAGTGACATTGTTCGAAATGAGATTATTTATTTAATTTCAGAGTCACCACTTGAAATAATTGTTATGGTGTCCCAAGTCACCGGTTTATTTTTAAATCCCAAATCGAGGAAGTTTGACTTTGTTTAAAGTCTGCAAAAACCAGAAGATCGGGTAAGGAATTTTGTTAATACGGGAGAAAGTATTAGGCATTTCCGGGTTCCGTGGTTTCAGCACGGTCGCTCAACTATTAATAATTGGCCTAATTATCTCATTTAATACATATTTGAAACCTATTGTGTATTTTTTTACTTTTAATCGCTTTTAATATTTATAAAATTTATTTGAACAAGTCGCGGTGTCGCGCACCCGTTTGTTTTTGTACACATTACGAATCCCGCTACATGAAATGCACCCGCGATTTATAACATGTTGATTTTATTATTATTTGAAGTTGTGGTCGGGTCACATGAAATGCACACCCAAAGAGGATTTGCGTATAATGACCATGCCACGGGAACCGTACCCATGGCCACGGTGATTTACTTACGCGTCTAAAGCAAACTAAGATAGTTCATTTTTGGTTGAGCTTCTGTGAAAGTAAACTAAGGAAAATTATAATCAGTTCTCTAATTGCTTATTTATGTTCGTGGAACAAATCCTACTAGACTTCAAGGCATTGGCCTAACAACGTGATATTGAAGTCCATTTACTCCAAATTCCACGAAAGGCAACTAGTCGTAATTTATAAACATGGCAGAATCTAAATCATTAATTACAAAGGCTAACCATTTACAACTTTTACATAGCCAAATGAAAGCAAATAACTGAGCATTTAATACTCCACAAATGAGTTCATTCTAGCCATAGTTTATCACTGCTCTGTACATCTTTCTAACCAATGGGTCCGCGATTTTAAAATCATAGGCATAGATACGAACAATTTCACATTCATCCCCTTGCTTAAAGTTGAATTCATGAAGTCAAGTTGTCTAATATATGGTAATAAGTGTCTCTTTAACATACAAAGATAAAAATACAAATCTGTTGTTCATGACTAGAAAAATAAACAACAGAAGTAAATTAATTTACAGAACATCTAGAACTTCATTATTTACTTCAAATAATGAAAATTCGACCAGTAGTTGGGAGCTTCTTTTTCCATTTCATTCATTAAAGTCGTCACTGATTCAATCCTCAAATTTTGGCGAACAATCCATGTTATGTCTTGCCCCGCTACTTGTCTTTTGAATTACAGATTATATATTGAACATGTATGAACAATAATCCCTTTTTCCTTCTTTTGTGACAAACAAATAGCCAATTAATTTCACATCACCTGGATCAGAACCATTCAGTTAAGCTAACATGATTCCTAGAGCAGAATAAGTAGAATTCACAGATAACTTCAGATACTACATCCAAGCAATGATTCTCAAAATTGGATTTCACTTTAGATTAACCCATACGAAGTTAGTAGGCATACATAAATCTGTCACTTATCACATTCAAACATGTTAACACATAGATTCACATCAAATAAGAATTTGAACTAAATTTCATTTCATTCCTACATAAGTAAGTCACTAAGAAACTCAGGGGTATATGTGTACCTAGTTTAGAAGCAGGAATAAAACTCAGACAGCATCTAAATTAAAAAAAAAAGAGATCCACAGATTGCAGGTCAGCTTGACAACAGTGATACAACTCGAAATCAACAGCAAAAGACCAACACTTTCTTCAAATCAAACTAGCTCTTGAACCCAGAATTCATGCAAGAATATGATGAGTTTTGAAGCAGCCTTTTAAATCTCTCATTTTTGAGTGTTTTCTTTGAGAGAAATCAGTGAAGATGAGGGAATGTGTGTGTGATTTCTATCGTGTGTGTAATTCAGAATTCAGAGTGTCAAATAAGAGGAGATGAGGTCTTTATATAGAGAGTGAAAATTTGGTTATGTGCACAGAAAAATCAGAGAATAATTTCGGAATGTCAGTCCCTAAATTTAGGAAAAAAGCATCTTTTTAAACAAAAAATGGGCAGGTGTTGGACAGCTATCTATCCAGATATTCCCCATATTTTTTAGCCCTTTTAACTTCTGTATTTTACCTCTTTTAACCCCAATCTGACCTAATTCCTTTCATTTTATTGCACTTTAGCCCTTTTCTAAAAGCATCCTAAGCAAACTATTCAGATTCCCTAATTTTGATTTCAATTACCCCTTTAGGGTTTCTGTCATTACCCTTTCAACTCCCTAATTACTAATTGTCATTCAAAAATCACAAATCAACCAATTAATACAAAACTCAGAGAACAAACAGAAACAATCTACTAATTAAACCTCGCTAAATCACTAAATTAATTAAAATTGATTCAATTAACCTAAAAACATGCGATTAAACTAATGATCATGCAATCAATAACCAATCTAATCAAAATTAAACCTAACTGACAATCTAAAACAGAAAAAGAAACAAAGAAATAGGAGAAGAGAGGTACACTGTTTCGGACCATTAATGAGACGACGATTGAAGCAAAACGACGAGCACCGATGATGATGAAGCTTTGGCTGGCCAGTGGGGAGTTGGCCGGAATCCGGTGACCTCGAAATGAGATAAAACTAATGTCAATTGATTGCTCTCGTCAATAGCAATCGATTAACATAAGTTCTAGACCAAAATGAATTGGCATCGCCCAAGAAATCAGAAGAGGGAAAGATTAGGATTTCTGTAATCTCATATTTGAAATTTGGCAACCTTGGTGAGGATTTTGGGAAAATTAATGGGGGATTAGTTATGGGGGAAGGCTGAGGATTGTCTGGTAAAAATTTGGGGTGATTTGACGACGGGCCGCCGTTGTGGGGCGATCTCCGGCGGCTGCGGGACAGAGAGTAAAAGAGGTGAAGTGTGAGGAGGTCTCTAGGGTTAGGAGGGGGAATTTCAGACAGTTTTAAGAGGAGATGGAAGGGAGTTGGGAGCCGTTGGATTAGATTAGATGAAGGGCTGGGATTGACTTGGTCCAAATGGCATCGTTTTGGGTTGGGGGGAGGCTGGACCAAGTAAAGAAGAACTGCGCTGGGGCGGATTAGAGGTTAAAGCAACTGGGCCACTTGAAATTTGGCCAAAACAGCCCTTGTTTTTCCTTTTCTTTGTTTTTTCTTTCTTCTTTTCTTTTTCTTTGATTTTAAATCCTAATCTAATTAATTAAAAACCTAGATTAAATCCTAAATCAAATATAATTTGTGAAATAAACCTATTTAACTATTTCTAACATTTGAACAATTAATGTAGCCTAAAATTAACGAAAGGAAATTACTAATTTAAGACAAAAAACTACAAATGTAAGAATGACCATTATTTTTTGTGATTTTTTGTTTAATAATGCAATTAACTGGTTTAATTAAATTTTAAATGCAATTAAGATCTAAAATGCTTATGCAATGAAACATTGAACAGTTTTGGTGTTTTCTATGATTTTAGAATATTAAATATGCAACTAAATGCAAACAACAATTAACAAGAAATTCTTAGAATTCTATGAAACATAAAAATAATTAGAAAAAATCTATTTTTGTTGATTTTATAGGAGTATTTTGTCAGGCAAATATTACGTGCTCACAGTCATTAATAAAGAATTTTGTCCATAGCACATTAAATTGTCGGGAGCGGCACAAATTATTCTTGATTTGTTAGGTCCTAAGTTACTTCTATCACAAAGTGTTTATTCGAATTTTATCTTCCCTTCAAAGTGTTAGAGCTTAATGTAACTAGTGTTCTTATTGTCAATAGGTGTCTAGACAGAAAGTTGTCTTATTCACATGTTTGATGGAGATCATTTTCTCAATAGATTAATAGGTCCTCTTAGTGTCAAGTTAGAATTATTTGACGGTACCTTTGAGCTTTAGTGGATTAGTCTCATAGTTTGGCTCATACCTCCTTTAATTGGATCTTGTTTAAAATGATCACTTGTTAAAATGGATTTTGGGGTAACTCGCGAGGCTAGCGTAGATGAATACAATATGAGTGCAATTGATAAGAATTGAACTGAGCAGTGAGTTCGTGCAACTTTATACACTACTAGAAATTCGGCAAAAACAGATCAAGGTCGACCGACCAACTTTGGTCGCTCAAAAACCCGACCACAAAAAAAACCAAAGATGGTCGGTTTTTCAAAATATTTTTTTTTAATTTTATTTTTTACGAAACCGACCAACTTTGATCGGTTTTCTTTGGCGCAAAAATGCGGAAAACTATTTTTGAGTCCCGCGAAATTTATGTTTCAAGAAACCGACCCACTTTGGTCTGTTTTTCAATTAAAATAAATAAAAATTAATATTAAAAAAACGACCAAAATTGGTCGGTTAATTCGGCGGGTCATGTAAAAAAACCGACCAACTTTGGTCGGTAATTTTACTTTTTAATAAAACCGACCAACTTTGGTCGGTTATTTTCATGCGAAAATACAATTAAAGAGTACAAATCAAATAAAAGACAGTCTTAAAACAAAATGTACCAATGGTCTAGTGGTAGAATAGTATCATGCCACAGTACAGACCCCGGTTCGATTCCCAGATGGTGAATCTTTTTATTACAGAATTAAAATACCGACCAACTTTGGTCGCATTTTTTTGCAATATTTGTTATTTGAATTTAATTGACCGACCAAAGTTGGTCGATAATTTCCGATCAACTTTGGTCGGTATTCCTTTCCGACCACAAAAATACCGTCCACATGTAAATGGTCGCGTTTTGGTCGGTTTTTGACCATTACCGACCAATGTTGGTCGATTTTTTTGGTCGGTTTTTACCGAATTTCTAGTAGTGATAGAGCTATAGGATTAGCCACCATTTACTGCGTAGTTCACTGGAATTGAGAGATGATATACAAGGATGAGGTTAATCAAAGTTCAGAGGCTCTTCTGATGTTTCAAGACCACCTATTTTGTCGTTCCATTTTAGTGTAGTTGATAACTTTTTTAAATGCTTTTACTTGTTGAATGATTGAATTTGGTTGATCATTATGTGTCTTAAATGGTTGTTTGGCCGTAGGATGGGGAAAAGCTTAGCTCATCATTAATTAACTATTTCTCACATGTTTTAAAAATTGGGCTTGGTCAAATACCTGAAATAAGAAGTTAAAAGAATATGAGCATGATTTATAATTTTCTTGTTATTTAGTTCTCTTTTATTTATTCATTTAGTTTGTTATATTATTTGCTAGTAGCATGTTTAGGCCGGACACACTCGAGTAGGCAAACTTTAGGCCTCTTTTTTTCTTTTATTTGGGGTGAGAGGTCGCCCCCTTAGTTAATTAATCCATCCGAGGAATGCCCCGTAGTACTTGTATTTGGAGGCCGTGATGAGTATCGTGAAGGAAGAAGTGTAAGATAGATTAGCATTTTTAGTATTCTTTCTTTAGTACTTTCTTTTCTCTTATTTTTCTTTTAGGTGGGGACAACCTCGAACCTTTTGTGCTTATTTCTGCTTTTATGTGTTTTACCTCAATTTGAATACCCTTTAAAGCCAACCGCATCGTGTATACAACCGTACTAGTTACGGGACTCGGGGAATGCCTTACACATTCTCCTCGAGTCAAATGAACCCCCTTACTCAGAATTTCTGGTGCAGACTATATTTTAGAGTCTAAATGTGTTTTCAAAAAGAAAAATCATTTTAAAATGGTGACCTGGCATACCGAAACCAAATATCAGGTGGCGACTCTGGAAATCCTTTGAAACACAATTTCTGTCACTTTCTAATTGAAAACCCTTTTGAGATTTAAAATTAACTTTATCTTTTTAAAAGAGGGTAGTTAAGGCAAAAAAAAAGGGTGTGATAGTGATAATGGCCCGCAGTTCATAGGCACGAAAATCACAGAATTCTTTCAAAGTTGGTAGATTAAACGGATTACATCCGCACCTTACCACCCTACAGCGAACGGGCAAGCTGAGTCACAAACAAAGTTATTATTAATAAATTGAAGAAGAGATTAGAGGAGTCAAAAGGCAATTGGCCGAAAGTGTTACTAGGGGTATTGTGGGCTTATCGAACGACAGCAAAAATAAGTACGGGTGAGACTCCATTTTCACTTGTATATAGTGTTGAAGCCTAAATTCCGGTAGAAATAGGTGAACCAAGTACGAGATACACACATGCTACTGGAGAGTCAAATGAGAAGGAAATGCGAGTAAATTTAGATCTATTAGAAGAAAGGAGAGAAGCAGTGTTAATTAGAATGACGGCTCAAAAACAGATGATTGAACGATATTACAACAGGAAAGCTAATTTGAGATACTTCAAGATTGGGACTTCGTCCTCAAAAAGATGTTCCGATCTACAACAGCGGCCAATGCATGTAAGTTGAGTCCAAATTAGGAAGGCCCTTATAGGGTTCGAGGCATCGCTGGAAAGGGAACATATGAGTTGGAAACCATGGATGGCAAGGTACTACCATCAAACTGGAATGCAGTTCATTTGAAGAAGTATTACTTCTAGATGAAGAAAGTACTCATGGTCAGGTACTACTCAGATTCAATTTTATTTTGTTCTTTTGAATTTTACTAACAATTTTAGATGATAGGCAAAAAGCTTGCCCGTACCAAATGATGATACTAAACCCGAAAGACACGCGGAATACTGAATTATTTTCAGTCTAGGTTGCAGCCTTTCTAATGGAAAAGGGTTATGCATTCATCATCTAAATGAATATCTCCAAGTCCCGTTCGTATTTTCCTTTTTCAGTGAATGGACCAAAAGGATGGAATAATCCAGTATTCGAGATTTCATACTTCAAAACTCTAACACTGGGAAGACTATGCATATAGAAGAAAGAGAACTAAAAAGGCATAGTTTAGTTCATCTTGAATCAAAAACCTTGAGAAAACCTTGAATTTTTCAAAGAGGTGTGAATTCGCGAAAAGGATGCAAGATATTCCATATTCCTACGAGTTTTAGGTTAAAGCCAAAATGTAGTCATGGGATAATAGATCCGATTTTGTATTCTAAAATCTGCTACAAAGAAAGCAGTTATGAAAATATGGTACGAATAATTATGAAAATGATGTACGAAATTATTTGAAAGTTCAAAGCATAAAACTTCCTCAAATTATTTCTTTTTTCATATATACTTCATCTTTCATATATTTACATCAATATGAAGATGAGACGTCATTTTTATCAGTGTCGTTAACGTAAAAGGGCCCTCTTTTATAAAAACCCGTGTTTATCAAAGCCACGGATTGTTAAGGTATTTTTTAATGCAAGGAAAAAGCTCAAATATCAAAGAGCAGAATAAGCGGAAAAAACAACTGAAACATATATATATATATATATATATATATATATATATTAAGCCTTGGGAAAATGAGTTGTTAAGTTTGTCATTAAACCCCAAAAGAAGACAGGGATAGCCAAAAATAAATCTTACAAAAATTTGTTAAGCTAAGAGAAAAACAGCACAAGGAAGATCTAAATAAAAGCTAAGAAAAAAAGCAAGAGAAAACTAAGGAGCATCATTAATGGAAGCTTCATCCACGGGAGCATCATCAACAGGCGAAGAAGGATTAACTTGAGAAGAAGAGGCTTGAACATCAGCCTCGCCAGGAACAAGTCCATCTACATTACCCTTGGGACCTTCGTCTTCGGGTGAGGAAAAGCTTTGACGTTGCTGAGTTTTATCAATTGCTTCTTTAGCCCTAGCGATCTCAGCATTAAGGTCAAAACCCTTCTGGTTGACTTCAATTAGAGTCTCGAGGCGAGTGTTTAAGAAAGCCCAGCTCACATCCAACGATAGTTTATCCTCGAGTCTCATAGTCCTTCTCCCAATGGTCAATCTCATATCTCAGCTCTTCTTTTTCTACTTCCGAAGCATCATAATCTGTCTTCAAAGGAGCGAGCAAACTTTTCAAGAACCGAATCTTACCCGTAGAGGTGCGGAGATCTTCCTGAACTTGAGTAACTGTCTGAACCAATTCTCAAGCATAAACCTCTTTTTTATCAAGGAGTTCTTTCAAACTCCTCATTTCTTCAGTTGCCTTGGAAAGTTGTTCAGCAAAAGAGGACTCTATTATATCCTTGTCCTTTCCAACCTGGCTAGAAGAAGCTTTTTCAATCGCTAATTCAGCGGAATTCACCCTCATTTGTTGCTCCAAAGCACTCTTTTCTTCTGCAAGAACTTCTTTTTCCAGTTGAAGACCCTCGAATTGTTCCTTCCAGTTGTGGGCCTCAGTGCCCAATTTTATAATTAGCTGGTCCATATGAGAAACTATTTTCATAAGCTCACTGCCAATCAAATTAATCTGCAAAGAAAAGAGGCAAATGGGAGGAGTTATAAATAAAAAAAGGAGAGAGGAAATGTAAGTAAGTTTGTACATTCAAAGAAGAATGAACAATGTCATTCATTAAAGTCAGTGAGCTATGGCTTTTTAACTTTTCCTTCTCCATGGGGCTTAGCAGCGACTTCATCCACACGACAGCTTGACCAGATTTTCTCAATAAATATTTGCCTTCAGGGACTTCGATAACAACTCTTTTCATCTCCCTCCTGCTACTAGAAGGTTCGGTCTCTGCATGCGAAGCAGCTACGAGAATAGCAGATAGAGTAGAAGCAGTCACGTGAGTAACCACAGGAGTAGCATCAGGTAAAGAAACAGGGGGTTTAATGAAAACTGAAGCTAGAAGGGAAGCAAGGGGAAATTCTTCATAAATAGGCCTAAAAGCTTCTTCACCCTCGAAGCCTTGAACGAACAATCTATCAGCAGAACTTGGGGAAGTATCAACAACATCTTCATCAGAAATTACCAAAGGATTACTCTCTGGTTCATCCGTAAGTCTAAAAGGAATTGAACTTAATGGAAGGTCATGAGAGGAAGGAGTTTCATCCTCAGAAACCACACATCTCCTAACGCGTGGCCTTCGCACCAAAGAACCTTCCTCTGTTTCTTCATCATCAGAGCCACGAGCTCCGTCAGTTTTCCTTTTTGAAGAAGAAGCACTTAGAAATTCGCTCTTGGGCAAGCCTCACGGAAAGCTTGGTTGGCGGAACAGACGTGGGACTAATGCCGCGAATAGCAAATCCTAAAGAAAAGAAAAGGGAAGAATGAAAAATTCTTGTATAAGAAACAAAGAGAAAAAGAAGAACAATGAAGGTAAAAAGTACTGTGCGTCTTCACTTTCCAACCGAATTTTTGAGAAAGGTATTTCCAGGATCTTTTTTCCATAGGAGCAGCAGTTAACATTTTTTCCACCCAAGCACGAAAGATGGAAATCTCATCAAAAACTTCTATGGTTGCTGAAAATTGGGTATTTGATTACATGAAGTTCTTTAAGATATATATAATAAAAAAACTTACTTGCAAAGTTCCATTTCTCCGGAAAGGGCATGTTTTCTTCACCCACTAATCTACTAATGGGTAGAGGGGGCAGCAATAAAATGGGCATACCAGCCACGGCCAGGATCGTCTTCAGGGCTAACCAATACTCTCTTACTTCTAGCCACGAGAAAAACCTCCTTCACGAAACAATTTGGGGGAGTAGAGATGAAGCAAGTGCCGAAAGGTAAAAGGCATGAAAACCAGATCCGGCAAATAACGAAGGCATGCAATAGCCCTCCATACTATTGGGCCAATCTGGCCAAGACACACGTTGAAGTAACGACAAAACTCAATGATTACAGGATCAATAGGTGGCTTGAACCCTAAAGTAAAAGGGTAGGTATAAACAAAGGAGAAACTGACATTATAAGAGGTGATTCTCTCATTGGCACCACGGACTAAAACTGGGAAATCTGATTTTCAATAGCACTCTCGTCGAATCAGGGAAAGAAGACCAGTAGTGATTAAACTCGGGTAAAGATCAGCAGGATTGAGGGAGGATATAGAAGAAACTTGATTTCTCATGGTTTCACGATCAGTTACAAAAGAACATTCTTGGGGAACAATATCTGCAATTGTGGGTTCACGCACAGGTTCATTTAAATCTTTATTCCTAGAAGAAAATCTAGAGGTTAGAGGAGCCCTAGGTCTAGAAGAGGATGGCTTAACATAACTACTATGGGAAGAAGAACCACAATTAGATAATGAACCAAGGCTACAAAATCTATCACTTTTCCTACTTCTAGTAGGGGAAGTAGAAGGAGCAAGTTCATCAACAATCACAACTTTGCTGGGGTCTGGTGTTGTCGAAGACATGATTATTCAAAGAAATATAGAAGGAAGGGTGCAGAAATACAAATAAGGAGTAATGTAATGGATACTGAAGAAGGAAGACTCCAAGAAATCAAAAAAGAATGAAGTATTTATAAGAAGACACGATCGTCGTTAAAGTTGGTCTAACCATTACTTTGTGACTGGCGCAGCCGCAGAAAAAACCCTAAAAAGCACTAAAATACTGCAGATCCAATCGTCGAAAGCCACACGGTGTGGGCATTAAATGGATGTGACATACGTTGCATCGCTTCTGAAGGAAACATGATGATACTGGAAAAACGATGACAATGAATTCCCGCCATAAAAACTTACCACTTCCCAAATATTCAGTTGAGAATATTCAAAAAGTGAGGGGACTATCTGTATTGGTGAAAAAAAGGCATTACACATAGAATATTAGCAAGCTGGTGAAACATGACGCATGGAACAACGGTATAGCGACAAGTGGCACACTCAAATGGAATTAAGAATACAAGGAAGGTACGGGAGAAATGCCCTCGAGACAGTATAGAGAAAAGAACCGGTCCTGACAGTTGTCAAAGAAAAGGCGGGAGCGAAATGAATAAAGGTTAAAAAAAGGGGAAGATACACGAACCAGAAGTAACTAAGGAAGGGGAATCAGAGCAGTTATAAGGAATCTATAGATATAAATATGTCAGTTACGGTTATCCATGATAATGGGCAATCAATACAATTAATGCACATAATGAATCCAAAGTAAGTATGAAAACCGTTATGATTGTACGCTCCTATATAAGGATAAAGAATTTCATTTGTAGAGGAAGATTACGATTACTACTGAAATACATTTCATTATTCTCTGCTTATCAAAGTCTCTAGCCTTGATTTTACGGATTGATTGTTGATTCATTCCTTATTTCTCTTTGATAATTTTCTCTATTACCTTTGTTATTTTTCTAAAAGGTTATTATGGAAGTGAAGTAAAACTTGATTATCAGTAACCCGTTTTCTCCTGAATATAGACTTTAACTGAGAAATCTATCTTTTGTTTGGTTAAACAGCTGCGATAGAAAATGCCATGATAAGATCACCAATATCATTCCTGACAACTCCTCCTTGACCAGCCTTACCACTCTCTAAAAAATAGCTTTCATCTGTGTTTAGCTTGACCCAACCAAGTTCAGGTTTTTTCCAGAATACTTGAGTGTAGATAAGGATAGGTCTCAGTTTGTGTACTACTTCACAGATGTGTAACCAAGAGTCATTCTAATTGCGTGTAGGGAAGCTAAGATTCATCGAGCCTGAATAGTTCATTCTATTTGCTGCTTTATTTTGTACAACTTGAAATTCTTTTGATCCCATATATACTTGCAAGCACAACAAGCTTTCCAGATTTCCCAAACAAATTATTATAGGAGTAATTTGCAGAAGAGTTTTGTGCACAATGTTATTGGTATTTTCACTCCACCAATTATGCAGAACCTCTCTAATATGCACATTTCTGTGCCTTATTCCCAGGGGGCCTCCCTAGTACTTCCAAATATCTAATAGCATTATCGATCTTTTAAATAATTTAAAGCATACAAGTTAAGTGGACACAGAAGTTAAAACTCATATTAAGCATTAAAAGAAATAGATGCACATACAAGTCTATCCTCTGTTATAAGAGGAAGCATAACACATATTTATATAGTAGCGAACCCCTTTATTCAAACATAACACGAAAGGAAATAAAACCACATTTGAAACCTTAGCTCTCTCAGAAGTCATATTCCTCACGATCCAAGAGAAGCCAAGATCCATCCTGTTGTTGAACCATCCCTTTGTGCTTGTCAACCCACCAAAGCCCAGGAATACAATATTCATCTTTTATTATGTCCCACTGCTTATTGACAAGTGAGATATCACGATTCACCTCTAGTTTAAAACCGGCTAAAATTCCTATTCCTTGAGTGCCTGCAACTCCGTGCAAGTATGGCTCCAACAAATGCCAACTGACAACTTCTCCAGGAGGCTTCACATACGGAGATTTTGTGGTGTCAATTATTAGTTCCTCGCCAATGTCTATATAGCCAACGGGTGGATATTTGGGGACAATATCCAAAACATTATGAATTCTCAAGATATGAAGATTATTCAGCTTGGAAAATGCCTTATGAAAATTGAGATCCCCAACTTTAGGACTTGCGAATACAAAAGCTGTCACGGGGAATTCCTTGCCTTCGCTTGTTTTGTTGATACCATTGAAAGCTATGTCAACCGCGTTTAGGGTTGCAAGTGACGCACCTAGGCTATGGCCAGTTACAGTAATACTAACCTCTTCATTCTTATATTCCTCAACCAATCTTTTTACTTCTTCAATTACCTGAAAGGAAGAAAATGATGAACTTTTATACTCCTTAGCTTCATCTAGGCACTTAGTAATTCCTTCGATCCATATAAATTTAAAAGAATGAAAGAAAGATGCAAGTGATATGTTTCCCTATAACCTAATATTGTTTTAGATTATAATAAAGAAACGCAAATGTTGATCACAAATTTATTATTCCTGTTGGCATCTTTTTTTTTTTTTTTGGGTTTNATTGAGATCCCCAACTTTAGGACTTGCGAATACAAAAGCTGTCACGGGGAATTCCTTGCCTTCGCTTGTTTTGTTGATACCATTGAAAGCTATGTCAACCGCGTTTAGGGTTGCAAGTGACGCACCTAGGCTATGGCCAGTTACAGTAATACTAACCTCTTCATTCTTATATTCCTCAACCAATCTTTTTACTTCTTCAATTACCTGAAAGGAAGAAAATGATGAACTTTTATACTCCTTAGCTTCATCTAGGCACTTAGTAATTCTTTCGATCCATATAAATTTAAAAGAATGAAAGAAAGATGCAAGTGATATGTTTCCCTATAACCTAATATTGCTTTAGATTATAATAAAGAAACGCAAATGTTGATCACAAATTTATTATTCCTGTTGGCATCTTCTTTTTTTTTTTTTTGGGTTTAGTTACGCCGTCCTGTAGGCATCTTGAATTCGGACATATTATAAAAGCTTCTGTATGAGAGAGAGAGAGAGACAAAAGATCAAGTAGGCATGTTTTTGACAATATTTTGAAGGAAAAAATGTATTTGATGTTGAAGATCAAAAAGAGTATACGGAAGTTGACTTTGTGTTTTAGAAATGAATTTCAAAGAAAAGGTTTGAATACCTTTAAGTTAAAACCATTATTTCTAGATCTTAAAATACTCTTCTAACAACTTTTTCAATATTTATCAAGCCTTCCGAAACATTGAGGTTCAATATTTGCTTTAGTGTTTGAAAATACTGAAATATTTATTATTTACGATCAAACGGGTCTTTGAACAGTTGTTAATTAAGACTCAAAAGTATTTATCTTTAAAATTCTGATATTTGTAAGAGAAAAATTACTTGTGAAGTAAAAAATCATATTCTTGTAAAAACATGGAAGCTTTATCAAATAAGCAAGTTAATACGCACCTGATCCCGGGCACTAGCCTGATTAAACTGTGATCGTAGATCTTCTGTTGTATAAATATTGTAGAAACCGTGATGCACTAAAGGTTGAAGCAAAGGAAGCAAACCTCCATCACCAAAGACTTTAGGTCCTGGGACAGCTAAAAATTGAAGATCATTCACCCACTCTAACTTTTGCATCGTTCCTCTCCAATTAACCACAATATCCCTCCTTCCCAGGGCAACTTTACCCTCATCAGTAGCCACAGCAATATACCCCATAAAATTTGATTCTTTACTCCATGCTTCCCTTGACAATGATTTTACAATGAAAGCATCAGGAAGTGGAATGGATGAGGTAGCATAGAAAAATTTGGTTACGCGATACTTTAGCGGGTCAAGTCCAACCTTAGTAAAAAGGTTTTCCATTGAGTATCTACTGGCTCCAGCATATTTAGACGCTTTCTCTGTAATGAAAGTGTCATAAGTTGCTTGAGCCAACTCTCCATATTGAATGATATATTTGCGAAGACCAAGATCCAAGGGGTTTAATAGCCCTTCCCAATTGTTTTTTCCACTAAGCTGCTCCCACTTCTCAGCCATGTTAACCATGTCTCTCCGGTCCCTTTTTTCTTAATTTTATGTATTTTTTTCTCTTTGTTGCTTATTAATTTCCTACGATATGTTCTTCATTTTGCCCATCTGCAAATGCCAATTTATAGTGAAGGACTTCAATTATTAGAGCTTGTCATGGAACATGCTTTTAATTTTTTATTGCTAACAATGTCACCATCTCGCCATCATCAGACAATTCAAAATGGGCATATCAACCGTGCAGATTAGAATTGTTCCCGTTTTTCTGAAGGGTTTTTTTTTCTTTTAAATCAATTGAAGGGTTCGATTTTTATTGAATTACTGAATAGAAAATATTTACGTGATTAAATAATTTAAAGATTTATTAAATTTAATTGGCTGTAAAAAAAATTTTTTATTGAGTTACCAATGCCAGTGAAAATACAAAATTAAATTTAGCAGATTTGTTTTTAAAATTTTTTGTGTGGTAAGTTGGATGTATTATAACAAACTAGAACGTAGTGCATCTAAAGTTTGACTTTTCTGGAACACACAATCTCAATCATGTGGCAAATCTCGTAGCAGATTGTTAAGTAGCTTTGATAATGTAAAAAATACTTGAATTATTGGTGTATTAAATTTAAACCCATTTCTAATAACCAACCAAGCCGCTACGACCATCCCTTTCATGGCATGCCAAACTAAAAGAAAATGAAAAAAAGTACGTACCTAAGAAAAATTTGTAGGGATCACATATCCATTATGCCAACTTGACTTGTCATAAGTATGCCGGCAAGGCGAGCCGGATCCAAGATTGAAACTTAATAAGTTCAACTTTACACTGAACTAATTATACCATTAAAATTTTGGATTCAAATCTAATATTTATTGAGATTTTAATAGATTTTTACATATATATTTATACTCTGTATCGAAAGTTTTGGGTTCAGATGAACCCATAACCGAAAGACTGCATCCACCCCTGCATGCAGGATCATTGGAATACTTTACAAATATCAAATAACAACGTCAATAGTTTTTATATACACACATATATATATATGTTAAAATAACGTCAATGGCATAAATGTAGCACGTCAAATAACAGCTCAATGTAGCTAACACTAGGGTATACTCAAATCTTGACATGCAACCGCCAAATCTGAAAAAGAATAACCTTAATTATTTTTTCCCAAAATAATTCAGAAAGCCAAACGTCTTCAGGATGAATTATCACGACAGTTCGACCCTTTTTCCTAACAGACCAAAATAGTGAGTATATTCAAAATGGATTTTTTACTTCAAATATAATATTTGAAACTTATTGAGCAAAATTCATTTATAGTCACTTGGGCCAAACTTTTAACACCCAGTAACCCAAAATTACAATATACATTCTATAGCCCAAAAGTAATTTTAGTGGCTAACCCAAAAGTACTTAACTAAGAGGCTCATATCTGCAAAGACAGATCACGAAAAAGAGAGGCAACCACGCCATGGCTGCAAAATCACCGATTGCATGCAAAGTAAAAACTTTTGAATCGCCGGCCGTCTGGTGATTTGCCAGGCCAAGATACGGATCTGATAGTCTCTATGCCCGATCCAGTTAGCCCAGAATCCGGATAAAATATCATCACTGCCTTAATTGTTATATACCAAAAAAGAAGAACTAAAATCACAGAAACAGAGACAGAGAAAGAGAGATCTGACTGTTGTTGTTGATTGATGC
>AWOL01S0029594.1:23245-37657 GCA_000715115.1 Nicotiana otophora
GTGGTCGAGCTTGAGAGGGCTCGGATACTATAGATGTGAAATGAACGCCCGTAGACTCCTCCGATATGAGACCGGCCTTCGAATCTAAGTTAGCACATTTTACTGTTGCCTCGTTAAAAACCTTGTAGAAAAACCTATTTTGGGACAAAACCAGTTCAAGGAAAAAAGAGTGCAACGCGCAACTTTCAGACCTAATAGCCACATCCATTGTTGAGTGTTGCCTGCAAGTGTTAGTTCGATTTATAACATAATTACAGAGTAGTTGGGATTGTACCTTAGCAGTAGTACCATTTTAAGTGTGTCACGTTTTAATTGTTCGATAGTTGCACAATGTTTCTCACCTCGAGTTGGTATGAGCCTTTGCTGGTTATTCTGATGACTCGATACAGTCCTTCACAGTTCGATCCCATCTTTCCCTCGTTCGGGTTACGGGTGTGTAATGTTACTTTCCTCATAATCAGGTCCCCGTTCGTGAAGTGCCAGAGGTTGGCTCTTAGGTTGTAGTATCTTTCTATTTGTTGTTTTTGGGCGGCCAACATGACTAAAGCCGCCTCACTCCTTTCATTCAATAATTCTAGGCTCGTGACCATGGCCTTTCCACTTAACTCTTCGGTTGCATATTGGAATTTAAGGCTCGACTCTCCCACCTCGACTGGTATCAAGGCTTCGGCCCCGCAGACCAACAAAAATGGAGTGGCCCCGGTACTAGACTTCGAGGTTGTACGATATGCTCATAGGACTTCAGGCAAGATTTCTTTCTATTTCCCTTTGGCATCGGTCAACCTCTTTTTTAGGTTTTGAAGTATGGTCTTATTTATTGACTTTGCCTGTTCGTTCCCACTAGGGTGGTAAGGTGTTAAAAGTATTGTAACGACCTGGTCGTTCGTTCTGAGAATTATAGCCCAATTTCCCCCATCTATGCTTATTTATGTGTTGTTCAGTTGTGTTGCATTGTAACGAGTTGGTAGGTTTGGGTTCGGAGTAGTTTTGGAGTGAAATGAACACTTAGTCTCTTAGTTAGAAAGTTAAGTTAGAAAAATCAACCGGAAGTTGACTTATGAGTAAACGAATTCGAATTTGGATTTTTATGATTCGATTGGCTTCGTTGGGTGATTTTAGACTTAGGAGTGTGTACGGAATGTAATTTGGAGGTCCGTGGTAGAATTAGGCTTGAATTGGTGAAAGTTGGAAGTTTAAAAGTTCTTAGGCTTGAATCCGAGGTTGATTTGGTGTTTTAGTGTTATTTTGGGTGTTCCGAAGGTTCAACTAAGTTCGGGTAGTGATATATGACTTGTTGGAATTATTGGTTGAGGTCTCGAGGGCCTAGGTGAGTTTCGGATAGGTTTGGGTTATGTTGCGCTCGTTTTTCTTATGTTTCGACGTCGTTTCTTCAAGCATAAATGATATCATATTGAACAAATGAGCTTTGATTTCTTTTTTTTGATTGAAGCATTAGATCCGTATCGTAATTACGGACCCGTAGCAAAAAAGAATCGTTGAATTGGACATCGTATGAGGATTTTATGGTCATTTTACTAAGAATTGGGTTGCTAGATTTTTCAGATTAATAACGCAATTGCCACTGACAGCGTATTTAAAAATCTGCACTATTTGCAAATATTAAAACCAATATATGTCATTCAATATAAGGTCAAAATGAGTGATTCAAAAGCCCAACTTGATTAGAATTTCACAAGAAATCTATTGGAGGCATAAAAAGCGAGTTTTGGGATCGTTTGACATGAAAAACGAGGTAAAATATCTGGCAGAAAAATATATAAAACGAGGGTTTGTTCATTTGGTCATATTTTGAGTTGGGGAGCTCGAATTTAGGCGATTTGGGGGCGATTTTCACCATATGGATTGGGGTAATTGTTCTCTACTCAGTTTTGGTTATATTTCATGAATCCATCTTCGTTTTTGGGATTTGATTGATGATTTCAAAGTGAAATTGAGGGAGTTAGGGTTTAGGTTTTGGAGAGTTTAAGTGAGGATTTGAGGGACCAAATGGAGTCCGAATTTGACTAATTTTATATGGTTAGACTCGGGAGAGGACGAGTTTTATTATTCTACCATTTTGACTGATTTTGAGATGTGGGCCCGGGGGCCGAATGTTGGCCGGTTTCAGATTTTTGGCATATTTTGTAGTTTTTATTGTGGAATTCGATTCATTAGCCTATGTTGATGGTATTAATCTGATTATGGTTAGATTTGGAGATTTTGGAGATCGAGTCCAGAGATGAGGGCATCCTAGAGTAGGATTTTACGCTATTAAGGTAAGTAACAGTTTTAACTCTGGCTTTAGGGGTATAAACCTGGAGAATTTGATATCGTGTGACTGTTTGGAGGTGATACCTAGGCTAGGTGATGGGCGTGTGGGTGTATACCTCGAGGGATTAAGACTTGGTCCGTCCCGTGAGGCCTCATGGACATCATCGGTGTTTACGTAGTTACTTGTTGTTGAACTTGTGTGCCTTCATGTTAGAGATCATGCTTAGGCTTTATTCATGCTCACATTATTTGTACTCAGTCATAGAAATTATTGTACATGTTTACCTCAGTCTCTATTATTTGCTAATATACAGTGATACTTGATGTGGGCTGTGTTCCCTTATTTGTTAATGATGGTGAGGCTAGTGAGGTATATAATTGAGTGAGGCCGAGGACCTGGTTGTGAGGATATTAATACCATAGCGCGTGAGTTGCCCGCGTAGCATGTGAGTTGACCGTGCGGTTCTAGGTATTGATATGATGACACGTGAGTTGTCTGTGCTTAGCGCTTGGGCTTTGGGAGCCCCTCTGGAGTCTGTACACACCCCCAGTGAGCGCAGAGTGTTGAGCGTTGAGTGCTGAGTGCGAGTGCTGAGTGATGGAGTGACATTGCTGTGAGGTTGCATTTACTTTTGTTGTTGCTGCATTTACCTGTTAATTTTCCTTGTAGTCTTTTTGATTTATGAAATTACCTGTCTACTCCTGTTTGTACTTAATTATGGAAATAATAATTGGATTATTCTGCTTAGCTCGTCACTACTGCTCAGTTCCTTAGTTATTTCAGTTACTACTGAGTCGGTTGTACTCATACTACACCCTTCACTTTATGTGCAGATCCAGGTGAGTTAGAATGTGGTGATCATTGAGTTCTGGCTAACTATCTTTGGAGACTGCAAGGTAGCTGCTAGCGTTCGCAGGACCTTGTTACTCCTTTTGTCATTTCTTCTTTTGGACAGTTAGACAGTTTATATATCTTAGTTTATAGTTTTAGACGCTCATGACTTAGTGACACCCCGATGCTTGGAGCTCGTTTCCGTATTTTCTATAATTATATTTAGAGTTGATTTAGTTTATGAAAAATTCAAATGTTTGAGATATTTTATTAAATTATTATAATCAATTTAGTTGTAATACTTTGGGAAATAGGCTTGCCTTGTAACACGATAGGCGCCATTACGACCATGGTTAGATTTTGGGTCATGACAAGTATCTTTTTAATCTTGTGCTTTTTAAAACATTTGTTTACCTTGCTGCCGACGAATTGCTTCCCATTTCTCCCAGACCTTTTTGAATGCTTGGGCCTCGACCCATTTGGAAAAATAGTCAGTCATGAATAGTATAAATTGAGCTTTACCGCGTGTCCATGGCAGGGGACCGACGATGTCCATCCCCCATTTCATAAATGGTCACGGGGATAGGACCGAGTGTAGTAGCTACCCCGACTGATGGATCATCAGTGTGTATCTCTGGCAGCCGTCGCATTTTCATACAAAGTCTTTCACATCCTTCTCCATTTCGGTCCAATAATAGCCGGCCCTGATTAATTTTCGAACCAAAGATTCTACCCCCGAATTGTCCCTGCAAGTGCCTTCGTGAACTTCTCTCAAGGCGTACTTGGTATCTCCCAGCCCCTAACATCTAGCTAACAGGTCGTCGAATGTTCTTCTGAACAATGTCCCTTCGACCAAGCTAAACCTGGCAGCCTTGTTACGTAGGGCTCTCGATTCTTTACAATCCGAGGGCAGTTTCCTAGTTTTCAAGTAGTCTATGTACTTGTTCCTCCAATCCCATATTAAACTCATTGAGTTTACTTCGGTATGACCTTCTTCTACCACCGACTTCATGAGTTATACGACTGTTCCTGAACTGAATTCATCATCATCAATCGATGACCCCAAGTTAGCCAGAGCATCAACCTCGCTATTTGATCTCGGGGCACGTGCTGCAGGGTCCATTCCTTGAATTGATGTAGCATTAACTATAACTTGTCTAAATACCTTCACATTCGTTCCTTTTTTACTTCAAATGCCCCATTGACTTGATTTAGCACAAGAATGGAATCACACTTAGCTTCAACCACCTCGGCCCCAAGGCTTTTAGCCAATTCGAGACCTGCAATCATGGCCTCATACTCGGCCTCATTGTTAGTCAATTTCACAGTTCTAATAGACTGTCTAACTATATTTCTCGTAGGGGGATTCAGCACGATACCGAGCCTGGACCCATTTGCGTTTGACACACCGTCCGTAAAAAGGGTCCAAATTCCCGAGGAAGTCCCCGAGGCTAACAATAATTCTCTTTTGAATTCAGGCACTAAGGCCGGTGTAAAGTCGGCCACAAAGTCGGCCAAAATTTGAGATTTTATGGCAGTTCAAGGTCAATATTCGATACCGTACCTACTAATTTTGACGGCCCATTCGTCCAACAGACTCGATAGCTTGGGCTTGTGCATGATGTTCCTCAGTGGGTAAGAGGTTACGACACATATGGGGTGACATTGAAAGTACGGTTTCAACTTTCTGGAGGCGCTTAGCAAAGCGAATGCCAATTTTTCCAGATGAGGATACCTTGTTTCTGCCTCGCCAAGAGTCCTACTGACATAGTAAATGGGGAATTGCGTGCCTTCTTCTTCTCGGACTAAGACTCCACTTAGCGCCACTTCTAAAACCACCAAGTAAAGGTACAATTGTTTATCCTCCTTCAAAGTATGGAGCAGGGAGACTCGAGAGTACCGTTTGAGTTCTTCCAAAGCTTGTTGGCATTCCGGGTTCTAGGAAAAGTTCTTCTTCTTCTTTAATAGTGAGAAGAATCGATGGCTTTTGTCCGAGGACCTCGATATGAATCGGCCCAGATGGCTATATGCTCGGTCAGCCTCTGAACGGCCTCGACGTTGTCCACCACGGTGATGTCTTCTATGGCTTTGATTTTGTCGAGATTGATCTCGATCCCTCGATTGGATACCATGACCCCAAGGAATTTTTCGGATCCGACCCTGAATGCGCACTTTTCTGGGTTCAGCATCATATTGTATTTCTTCAATATGTTGAAGGTTTCCTGCAAATGTTTCAAATGGTCCTTTACTCGCAGGGACTTGACTATCATGTCGTCAATATAAACTTCCATTTATTTTCCTATATGTTCTTCGAACATAAAGTTTACTAGGCATTGATAGGTGGCACTGTCGTTCTTTAATCCGAATGGCATTACATCATAACAATAGGTGCCGAACTTAGCTATAAAGAAAGTTTTTTCTTGATTACCCGGGTCCATCTGAATTTGGTTGTACTCGGATTAGGCATCGAAAAAACGGAGTATCTCGTGCCCAGCTATCGCGTTGATCATCCGATTGATGTTAGGCAAAGGAATAGAATCCTTAGGGCATGCCTTGTTCAGATCTTTATAATCTACACACATTCTTAGATTATTTTCTTTCTTAGGTACTACCACTACATTGGCTAACCAGTACGGGTACATAACTTCCCGAATGGATCCTATTTTAAGGAGTTTAGATACCTCGTCCTTGATGAAAGCGTGCTTGACTTCGGACTGCGGTCTCATTTTCTGTTTAACCAGATGGAACTTCGGGTCCAAACTCAGCTTATGAGTGGTTACCTCCGGCGGGATCCCTGTCATGTCAAGATGGGACCAAGGGAAACAATCTATGTTAGCTATAAGAAATTCAATGAGTTTTTGCCTAAGCTCGAGAGTTAACCCCGCGCCCAGGTATACCTTCCGGTCGGGCAGGTGTTAGATCAATATGACTTGCTCCAGCTCCTCGACCGTCGATTTGGTGGCATTGGAATCATCGGGAGTAATGAATGACTTAGGAACTCCGTAATCATCCTCCCTGCGTACTCCTAGGTCTTCCTTCCTGGTCGGCTCTGTGTTCTTTGATGTCGAGATCACGGGCACTGGGATCACCTCGTCGATCGCGAACATTTCTTTTGCGGCCGGTTGCTCTCCATAGATCATCTTAATTCCTCCCGGCGTAGATAACTTTAGTGCCTGGTGCAGTGTTGAGGGTACTTCCCTCATATTGTGAACCCATGGCCTTCTAAATAAGGCGTTATACCTTATGTCCCCCTCGATCACGTAGAATTTTGTATCTTGAATTGTCCTGGCGGTATTCACTGGCAAGGTTATTTCTCCCTTAGTAGTTNGATGGGACCAAGGGAAACAATCTATGTTAGCTATAAGAAATTCAATGAGTTTTTGCCTAAGCTCGGGAGTTAACCCCGTGCCCAGGTATACCTTCGGGTCGGGTAGGTGTTAGATTAATATGACTTGCTCCAGCTCCTCGACCGTCGATTTGGTGGCATTAGAATCATCGGGAGCAATGAATGACTTAGGAACTTCGTAATCATCCTCCCTGCGTACTCCTAGGTCTTCCTTCCTGGTCGGCTCTGTGTTCTTTGATGTCGAGATCACGGGCACTGGGATCACCTCGTCGATCGCGAACATTTCTTTTGCGGCCGGTTGCTCTCCATAGATCATCTTAATTCCTCCCGGCATAGATAACTTTAGTGCTTGGTGCAGTGTTGAGGGTACTTCCCTCATATTGTGAACCCATGGCCTTCTAAATAAGGTGTTATACCTTATGTCCCCTTTGATCACGTAGAATTTTAGATCTAGAATTGTCATGGTGGTATTCACTGGCAAGGTTATTTCTCCCTTAGTAGTTTCGCATGCCATATTAAATCCATTCAACACCCGGACTGCCGGTACTATTTGATCTTGTAACATCAGCTCGACGACCCTCGATCTGATGATGTTGGTCGAGCTTTCTGGATCAATCAACACACGTTTAACCCAAGATTTGTTGATAAGTACGGATATAAACAATGCATAATTATGAGGTTGTACGATGCCTTCAACATCTTCGTCGCTGAATGAATTAGTTCCCTCCGGAATGTAATCTCGGGTGCGCTTTTCCCTAGTAATGGATACTTTAGTGCACTATATCATTGGTCTCTAGGGGACATCAACCCCTCAAATGATCATGTTGATGGCGTGCTGAGGTTCCTTTTGTTCGATCTGTTTGTTGGAGTCCCTATTTCTGAAATGGTTTTTGGCTCGATCACTCATAAATTCTCAAAGATGCTCGTTATTGAATAGCCGGGTGACCCCTTCTCTCAACTGTCGGCAGTCTTCGGTCCTGTGGCCATGAGTGCCATGATATTTACACATCAGGTTAGGATCCCTATGGGTAGGGTCGGACTGTAATGGTCGAGGCCATTTGATTTTCTTGATGCGCCCGATGGCTAATACGATGCTGGCTGCATCGACGTTGAAGTTATACTCTGATAATCTTCGTGCTTCCCTTCCCCCGAGAGGCATGTCAAAACCATTTTTGCCCATCAGACCTTAGCTATTGGGCCCTCGATCGCCTATCTTTTTGTTCCCTGTAGAGTTGCGCCAAGACTTGTTCCCCTTCGATCTGTATTGTATGGTTGGTACCTATCTCAGACCGGCCTTGATTCATGATCGACGACTCTCTTAGGCATGTCATCAGTTCTGATGGGATAAACGGACCCAGAAGGGGCTTCGAGTTGGTCATCCTCGACTATGATTTTTGACGGGTACCTGTTGTGGACGTCGGCCCAAGTTACCGTCGGGTACTCTACCAAGTTTTCTTAAGCTGCTGTGAAGCCAAGGAGCTTCGGGGGTTAAGTCCCTGGGTGAATGCCTGAATGGCTCTATCGTTCGTAGCTAGAGGTAAATCCATCTATTCTATTTGAACTCTTAACACAAACTCCCTGAGCATCTCGTTGTCCCTTTGCTTAACCTTGAAAAGATCTGATTTTCTGATCTCGACCTTGATGGCACCGACATGAGCCTTTACAAAGGGATCCGCGAGCATAGGGAATGAATAAATGGAATTTGGGGGTAAGTTGTGGTACCATATCATTGCTTCATTTGACTGAGTTTCCCCAAACGTCTTTAATAACACTGACTCGATCTCGTCTCCTTCCAAGTCGTTACCTTTGATGGCGTATGTGTAGGAGGTCACATGCTTATTCGGATATGTGGTTCCGTTATATTTTGGAATATCGGGCATATGAAACCCTTTCGGGATTGACGTTGGTGTCACTATTGGAGTAAAGGCTTTTGAACAAATATTTTAGAGTCCGAGCCTTTTAATATCGGGGGTGCTCTTGGGATTGGATCGACCCGAGAAGTATATGTCTCCACCTTTTTGTCGTTAGCCTTAATTTTCTTTTCACCTGACTCCACCCGTTTCGTTAATGCTTCAAGCATTTTCATCACTTCGGGACTGACACCGAGCTCAGTTCCAGCCGGCCTTTCGGCTATCTGCTCATTTCTTCGGGTGATTTCTCGGGATGGTTCGGGCTCAACTCTGCTGGGGGTGCGGCTTTAATTTTGCAGCTATGCTATCACCGCCTGTTTAGGCTGCAACATTTTGAAAATCACTTGTAAGCCGACTCCGTTGCCTTCGACTTCGGGCACTCCTTGAGCCATTGGTCGGGCTCCTCCAAAAACGTTGTTCTCGGGGTCGATAGGCAGGTTCGTGTAATTGGCCACATGCGAGTTAGCATCGATCAGATGTGTAATTGGAACTCTATTGGATCAGAAAGGGACACCTCATTGCTAAGTACCAGATTGTTGTTTTCTCCATGATGGCCAGATTCAGACTCGGCGTTTAAGTGAGCAAACTGAGGATTTGACATTTTTAAACAGACATGAAATTGTGACCTTAAAGAAAAAGTGTAAAATAGAGTGTGCTATGGAGATTTGTATCAAACCACCACTATTATCCTTAGCCTCACGGTGGGTGCCAAACTGTTTACCCTTAAACTGAATAATAATTGAATTAATACGTGGCTTTAAGGATATGTGGATTGATTCAACACAAGTAATCAAGAATGTTAGATAAACGAATTAAAGATGAGATAGATAACCAAACCAGTTGTGACTTTGACTCCGGGCTCGGATTTTAGCTTAACATTAGTTTTGCCCTCGACTGAACTCTCGATTCGAAGACAAATGCGCTTGAACAACTATGATTAAAATAAGAACCTTTCAATAGCTAGAAAGTAGAGAAATTATTTTATATTTTCTTGATATGCATGTTACAATGAGTATTGAATGAAACAACTTCCCCTTTATATAGTAGGAGAATTTCATCCCTAATACAACTCTAAAAAGGGTAAAACAAATCCTCATGGATCGTGAATTACTGATATGCTATCGATGTCGGGCGATATGTGAACTATGATATCCGGCTGGATGTGGATATCACGATTTTCTATTAGTCGAGTGCAACCGTTCGTAGTGCTTTCCGAGGTTTAGGAGCTCGTTTTAGATTCAGGGAGTGTTGTCTTACCAGGACCGGTGGCAAACACTCCGTTCAGCCCCTGGTACGAGAAGTCCCCGGCTTTGATTCTGATCCCATACATTCATGTCTTCGCTTCGTTTAAGCCACCGGGAAATCGAGGTATATGTTACCCCCGGTTTTACCCGTATACAAGTTGCATGGAGTATTCCCTCCTAGTTCCATGTAACTAATGATCTAAACTCCTTGACTGTTTTTGATGACTCCGTCTATTCCCCAAACCCTAGGATTTCATAAACATGATCCATCAATGTTAGTTTAAGGGATTCCCTTTAAGGAGGGGTTCTATTTCACAGAAATTATGAAGTTGTCCTGTTTTGCGAAGTGATTACTGATTGCATGATGAGCCTCCACTGCCTTGGCAATGGTGTTATTCACTGAGGTTAAATCATGCCTGTTTTGACTAGTAGAGGACTAACAAGTTTAACCAACTTCCGAAGGACACATTTGACTAAATAACTCATACATTTATTTTTATATTTTCATATTTCATTTGACAATTATTGCAATTTTATATGTGTAAATTAAGAATTTAGATGAAAACAAATAATATAGATTAATTACAACTACAAATTGTTGAGATGAATATGGTCTGTAGACATCGAAATTTTAGCGGATCAAGCCCATACAAAATTTGGGCTAAATCCTAAATTCAAGACACTAAAAGACGACTCTTGAAATTTTAGGAGTCTATTAAGGTTGCTTGGAGGCTACTCTACCAAAACCCTAACTTGGTGGATACTCTACCCTAACCCTAGGCCACTCCTATAAAAAGGGTTACATATTTCCTTAGAAAAGGATCTCTCAAAAATGGAGATCATCTCAGAAATTTCATAAACTCTCAGAATATGCACAAAACATCAAATACACAATCTCTAAAATTCCATAAAACTCTTGAAATATTAATTAAGAGATCAAAACATGTCAAATATGTCTTGCTCAAAGTTCTAGCAACATTCAAGATCCAAATGGAGTGTTGCTACATGCTTCTTGATCATCAAATACATCAATGAGATGCATATCATCCTACGTTTGAGAAATACGCTGCTAAGGCCCTCGAATTACGAATAACAAAATGGAGGAAAGAATCAAGGGATAAACAGAGTTATAACCCTCAATGTTTATCAATAAAATTATTTTTTCTTTATAGTTGTTTGTGATTGTAGTTTTATCTTTCTGCACAAATTTGTTGCAAACAAATTGGCACACCCAATGGGACCAGTTCTGCCCTTCATCTCTTCCTCCCACAAATCGAAAACTACAAGTTTCAAAATCATATGTTGTGATGGTCGAGTACTTCAAGTCTCGTCTTCGAGTTTTGGTAAACCTACACCCCGACAAACCTTGAAGTAGGGGGCATTTGTAGACATCGAAATTTTAGTGGACCAAGCTTATACAAAATCTGGACTATATCCTAAATTCAAGACACTAAAAGACGACTCTTGAAATGCTAGGAGTCTATTAGGGTTGCTTGGTACTCTACCAAAACCCTAACTTGGTGGCTACTCTACTATAACCCTAGGCCACTCCTATAAAAAGGGTTACATATTCCCTTAGAAAACTATCTCTCTAAAATGGAGATCATCTCAGCAATTCCGTAAACTCTCAGAATATGCACAAAGAGATCAAATACACAATCTCCGAAATTCCATAAAACTCTTGGAATATTCATTAAGATATTAAAGACATGTCAAATATGTCTTGCTCAAAGTTCTAGCAACATTCAAGATCCAAATAGAGTGGTGCTACATGATTCTTGATAATCCAATACATCAAGGAGATGCATACCATCCTACGTTTGAGAAATACTCCGCTAAGGCCCTCGAATTACGGATAACAAATTGGAGGAAAGAATCAAGGGATAAACAGAGTTGTAACCTGTAATGTTTATCAATAAAATTATTTTTTCTTTATATTTGTTTGTGATTGCAGTTTTATCTTTCTGCACAAATTTGTTGCAAACAAATTTAGTTCCATTGCTGGGATCTCCATTTATCTTTCTGCACAAATTAGTTGCAAGCAATTTAGCACGCCCAGAGGGACCAGTTCTGCCTTTCATATCTTCCTCCTGCAAATCGAAAACTACAAGTTTCAAAATCATCTGTTGTGATGGTCGAGTACTTCAAGTCTCATATTTGAGTTTTGGCAAATTTACACCCCTACAAACCTTGAAATAAGGGGCATTTGTAGAAATCTAAATTTTAGCGGATCAAGCCTATACAAAATTTGGGCTAAATCGTAAATTCAAAATACTAAAAGACGACTCTTGAAATTCTAGAAGTCTATTAGGGTTGCTTGGAGGCTACTCTACCAAAACCCTAACTTGGTGGCTACTCTACCCTAACCCTAAGCTACTCATATAAAAAGGGTTACATATTCCCTTAGAAAAGGATCTCTCGAAAATGGAGATCATCTCAGCAATTCCATAAACTCTCGGAATATGCACAAAGAGATCAAATACACAATCTCCGAAATTCCATAAAACTCTTGGAATATTCATTAAAAGATCAAAACATGTCGACTATGTCTTGCTCAAAGTTATAGCAGCATTCAAGATCCAAATGGAGTGCTGTTACATGCTTCTTGATCATCAAATATATCAAGAGATGTATATCATCCTATGTTTGAGAAATACGCTGCTAAGGCCCTCAAATTACGGATAACAGATTGGAGGGAAGAATCAAGAGATAAACAGAGTTGTAACCCGTAATGTTTATCAATAAAATCATTTTTTTCTTTATAGTTATTTGTGATTGCAGTTTTATCTTTCTGCACATTTGGTTCTGTTGCCGGGATCTCCATTTATCTTTCTGCACAAATTCGTTACAAGTAAATTGGCACGCCCAGTTGAACCAGTTCTGGCCTTCATCTCTTCCTCCCGCAAATCAAAAACTACAAGTGTCAAAATTATCTGTTGTGATGGTCGAGTACTTCAAGTCTTGTCTTCGAGTTTTGGCAAATGTACACCCCGACAAACCTTGAAATAGGGCATTTGTAGACATTAAAATTTTAGCGGATCAAGCTCATACAAAATTTGGGCTAAATCCTAAATGCAAGATACTAAAACACGGCTCTTGAAATTGGAGTCTATTAGGGTTGCTTGAAGGCTACTCTACCAAAATCCTAACTTGGTGGCTACTCTACCTTAACCCTAGGTCACTCATATTCTATTAGAAAAGGATCTCTCAAAATGGAGTTCATCTCAGCAATTCCATAAACTCTCGGAATATGCACAAAGAGATCAAATACACAATCTCCGAAATTCCATAAAACTCTTGGAATATTCATTAAAAGATCAAAACATATCGAGTATGTCTTGCTCAAAGTTCTAGCAGCATTCAAGATCCAAATAGAGTGCTGCTACATGCTTCTTGATCATCAAGTACATCAAGAGATGCATATTATCCTACATTTGAGAAATACGCCGCTAATGCCCTCGAATTACGAATAACAAATCGGAGGAAAGAATCAAGGGATAAACAGAGTTATAACCCGCAATATTTATCCATAAAATTTTTTTTTCTTTTATAGTTGTTTGTGATTGTAGTTTTATCTTTCTGCACAAATTTATTACAAACATGATCATTTCATCCTTAATCAGAAGTATCGGATTTGAATTATGAGAAAGAAAAAAAAAACTAGATAAAATTCCCATACAACCATTTTTTAGTCCATATAATGAAAAATAGTCACTGTCACGAAGTATCTGAAATTTCATTTGTGAAAATTAAAACTCAATGACAATGGCTGTTTCTCAATTAAAATTAAAAGGTGGCCAGCCGCACTATTACTACGAAAAATTCTTAGTAGGTAACGCGCCCTCTTAGTAAGCCTTATGTCGTGCACATCCAAATTTATTGGGTCCATGCAAATAATGAACACCGAATAACTAGGGGCATATCCATGTTAAGGGATATGTGTTCACGTGAACTCATGCTCCTCTCCATAAATCATGTATAACAATATTATGTATCTTCAAAATACTTAAATATATGTATATGCACTTAATCTCAAAGACTCATGTGGTGCAATAATTATTGGGTGCACCTCTACAAGTACAATTGGTGATTTAAATCCCATTTCGAACGGTCTTATTTTCAATACGGAGTATAGATATATACGTGGGAATTAAAAAATAATATAATTTTGAACCTTTATTTTCAAAAGTATAATGGGTTCATGGTAAAAGTCTAAAGTTAAACCTGTCAAATGTAGAACTAGATTTACTTCTTCACAATAATATACTCATTCTCTTGAAATCCTGAATCCGCCTTTGTAAGTAACAAACTAAAATAAATGATTACTAGAATATGTTAAACAAATACTTTACTAATAATTAAAATTACTAAAAATCCTTTTTCAGATGTGTATAAAAATTTTCAACAACAAAAATAATATAGACCATGTAATAGTAGCTCTTTTTAAAAGGATAGAAGATGCTTGGCAACGCCAATCCATAAATTTTTGTCATGACGCAAAGTACCACAAGCCTTTTCCTCTACTTTTTGAAGGAATCCCTGTTTCTTTCTCATTCATTCATATTCATACATCCCAATTGCTAGATGACAAAAAGAGTTCCTTGTGACCCAACCAACTGCAATTGCCACTAAAATAACTTCTTGGGCTGTTGGCCACGTCAGTTTTCTTACTCAAAATTAGGCAAATATCGGTAAGCCTTGATGGCTGATTTCATGCCTTAGTTTCTCTCCATTTTCCTTATCCCCCAATCACCACACTACAATATTCCACGTAACAATGAAACCCCTCCACCCCTCTCCTCCCCAACC
>AWOL01S0029601.1:3273-14603 GCA_000715115.1 Nicotiana otophora
CCCAGCACCAATATACAACCCACACTATATCTATGGAGCCTCTATAGATAGAGAAGAGTACAATGATAATGCTGGGGCAAGGCGCCAACCATACCTCAAACAGAATACACAAAGAACAAAAGATACATGACCCCGGGATGAAGTGGGGCTCAACAAGTAAGTTGGGAAGAAGGTGTACTGCTATCGCTGATTAATATCTCCTGCTGTGGAACCACCTGCATCCATTAAAGATGCATCGCCCCCGGCAAAAGGGATGTTAGTACAGTCGAATAGCACTAGTATGTATAACTAAACACCCTCTCAATAGAATGAATAATATTACAAGGAGGAATAATCATAAAATCAATGATAGTCTCTAACAATACCAAAACATCATGTTTCACGTAAATTCCCATATTTTCAGATTGGTGATTCTTAGCACCGATATACCATTGTTCATAATACTATTATTCACAATACCAATACCACCGTACTCTTAGCATAGAGTCGGATCACGGCCCTATCAACTAGGCTATCTCTTTGGAGACATCAACCACAATCACTCTCAATATCAATACCCCCATACCTTTAACACGGAGTCCAATCACGACCCGATCGGCTAGGCTATCGTATTAGAGACATACCCCACAATCACAATTTCAATTACAATTTCCAGCACAATCACCACCATGTGTGCGGTATGGTGTTGACTCGATCGGCAAGGTTGTCTTATTTGAAACCTCAACATTTTTATATCAATCATCGCATTTCATACTTCTTTCACATCTTTTCATTTCATTTGCACTAGTGGCTACAATTATAAAATCATTCTTGGCACGTTGGCCGTATTTAGTATTTCATGCTCACCTTTTCAATTTCAAACATATCATCATCATCAACAAAAAATACAATTCAATTCAAGGTTCGTAGTACACATGTGAGCAATTAAGAGTCTTAGTCACATAGAGATATTTCACACAATTTGCATAATAGCCTTCGTTTGAACTTGACTTGAAGTCAAAATATTATAAATACACAGCCCATATTTTGAACACACCCTCAATTGATAATATAACAGGAATAAATCATTTGGGATACCTATTGAACATATATATTTCGACGCAAACTTACTCAGAATAGCCAATTTATAAGAGAAGAGTTTAGCCAACATACCTCAATATAGATTCCTTAAACTCTAAAATGTTCCGGAATTCCTTAGCAACTTCAATCTATTTTAGAAATATAACAAGTTGAACCAAAATTAGGAAGATGATCATGGTCTAGCTCATTTGAGAATTTTATCAAACACTAGGTGTGCACTAAGGTTTCAAGGTCCTTTTATGGAGGATTCCATCATCCCACAACCCATTCTTTACCATTCTTAGCTCAACAATCTTTTTACACCCTTTGATAATGCATGCATGCAAGATGAACAACTCACGTGCCCAAATATTCTCTTACTAATTACCCAATTCTAGACAAAATTCAAAATTAAAGGTAAGGGTGTAGAATCTTACCTTTAGGATGAAGACCTTGTGAGTTTTCCTTCTTAATCTTCCAAGATTTGAGCAAGAATTGAAGAACAATTATTGAGGAACACCTTCTCACTCTAGGACACTCTCTCTCACTCTAAAATGTCAGATTTTTGGTCAAAAATGGTCCATTGCGTCTACTTAACGAAGAAGGGTCGGGTTGTGAAAACCCAAAAATATTACCCCAGAATAGGATCCGCGGTCGCATATATGACCGCATAATGGATGTGCGGTCCATAGAACAGGCTGCCTTATTGGCCTCCGAAACTAGGCATGACTGACTCGGTCTGCGATCATTATGCGGCATGCAAACCTATTCTGTGGTCGCATAATGCGCCACAAACCTGACATCCAAAATGGCCCATCCCTGCCTCACTCTGCAGCCATTATGTTGTCCACATAGTGATTCTGCGACCGCATAGTGGGCCGTAGAAACGTCCTCTTTTGCCATAAATTGTCCTTTACTCTCTTGTGCATTGTTCAACCAAAAAGGTCCGAGAGGGGTGGAGAGATAGATGAAGATGTCACGCATCGTATAGGGGTGGGTGGATGAAATAAAGGTTATCGTCTCCAGCACAGTGTGGCAAGAATGTACCACTAAATCTTAAGGGCAAGTTATACAGAGAGGTGGCTAGACTGGCCATATATTATGGGGTAGAGTGTTGGAAAATCAATAATTCCCATATGCAAAAGATGAAAGTAGCAGAGATGAGGATGTTTAGATGGATGTGTGGGCACACTAGGTTCTATAATCCTCAACACGTAAACCAATTCGGCACCACGAAACATTATATTTCTTTTGCAAAACTTTTTACGGGACCTTATATTTTCCCCCACTTAGGATCATTCGTCCTCGAATGAGGGCACAAATATACCATTAGCATCGTATGTGGCCCAACTGTTAATTCACGCACACCCGTTGTTTCAAAATTTGGTTAACTCCCTAAATTTCCAAATATTTCGCCAGAATCTCCCATGTAACTGGGCCTATCCACCTACCAAAGAATCCCAAAAACCAATCCTAACAACATATGCATAACTGATGATGCAATATAACATAACAACAACACCAACCATGGCCTCATGAGCAATATGTTACCAGAAAAGAAACACTTTTAACATCAATGGTACAAATGATACATAATTCATAGAAAGTAACTCTTAGCATTTTCATAAAGCACAACTCATAAATACATGATTAATCAAACAAATAAGGATACTTTTTCTTCATTTCTTCCTCGACCTCCCAAGTAGCCTCTTCAACCTGCTAGTTTTGCCATAACACTTTCATGGAAGCGATTTCTTTATTACGCAACTTTCAGACTTGCCGATCAATAATAGAAACTGGAATCTCTACGTAAGTCAATTTCTCATTAACCGCAATAGTTTCAACCGGAATAATGAGGGACCAGTCTCCAACTAATTTCTTCAACATAGACACATGAAACACCGGGTGCACTAATGACATCTCGGGTGGCCGTTCAAGCTTGTGCACCACCTCACTGATCCTCTGAATGATTCTGTACTATCCGACATACCTCGAACACAAATAACATTACATCCTTCATGGGGGAAACTTTCAAGAATACCTAACATCTTCTTTTAACTCCAAATACCCATGACGAACTTCCGAATAAGACTTTGATGACTCTGAGCAGTCTTCAACCGCTCCTTAATAATTTTAACTTTTTCCAGAGCCTGATGCACGAGGTCTGGCCCTATCAACTCTGCTTCCCCAATTTCAAACCACCCAAAGGGAGATCTACACCTCCTTCCGTATAAAGTCTCGAACGGTGACATCTGGATGCTAGCATGATAAATATTGTTGTAGGAAAAATATATGAGTGGTAAATGATCAAGCCATATACCCTTAAAGTCTAGAAAACAAGCGCGCAACATATCCTCATGCGTCTGAATAGTCCTCTGCCTGCCCGTTAGTCTGTAGGTGAAAGGTTGTACTAAGATTCACCTGAGTACCTAAACCTTGTTGAAATGTCTTCCAGAAATTGGTAGTGAATTGTGCCCCTTGATTAGAAATGATGGAAACTGCAGTGCCATACAACCTGACTATTACTTTGATATATAACTGAGCATATTGTTCCGTTGTATCAGTAGCCTTAACCGGCAAGAAGTGTGCTCATTTCATGAGTCGATCCACAATCACCCAAATCGAGTCAAACTTATGAGGAGTATGATGTAATCTTACCACAAAGTCCATATTAATCATATCCAGTTCCACATTGGAATTTCTATGTTCTATGCCAACCCACCGGTCCTTTGGTGTTCGGCATTCACTTGCTCACAATTCGGATATCTTGCAACAAAGTCCGCCACATTCCTCTTCATGTCATTTTACCAATAGACTTCCTTGAGATCATGATACATATTTGTAGAACCTGGGTGCACAGAATACCTAGAAGTGTGAGCTTAAGTCAAAATTCTTTCCCGGAGACCATCTACATTTGGGACACATAGTCATCCTTGGTACCTTAGTGTACCGTCATTCATGCCAAGAGAAAGGGACATGGTCTTATGTTTATGAATCCCCTCTTTCAATTGTGCTAACAATGGATCATTGTATTGCTTCTCCTTGACTTTCACAACAAGTGATGATTCAACCCTATTTTGTACAATCACCATTCCTTCACTAGAGTCCGCAAGACGAACTCCCAAACTAGCCTATTGATGAACTTCCTTAGCCAATGGCGTTTGATATGCTTCCAAGTGTGCTAAACTACCCATAAATTTCCGGCTAAGAGCATCCGCCATAACATTAGCCTTCCCCGGATGGTATAAAGTATCAATGTCGTAATCCTTGAGTAATTCAAGCCATCTTCTCTGCCTCAGGTTCAATTCCTTCTATTTGAAAATATATTGAAGGCTCTTATGGTCCGTGAATATATCCATATGGACCGCATATAAATAATGACGCCAAATTTTCATTGCAAATACCACTGCCGCATGTTCTAAATCATGTGTTGGATAGTTCTTTTCATGATTCTTTAGTTGCCTAGAAGCATAAGCTATCACCTTCCCATGTTGCATTAATACACATCCAAGCCGGATCCTTCAAGCATCACAATATACAACAAATCCATCTATACCGACTGGTAGGGTCAACACCGGTGTCGTATTCAATCTTGCTTTCAACTCCTGGAAACTCTTTTCACAAGCACCTGACCATTGGAACTTAATTGCCTTCTGCGTCAATTTAGTCAATGGAGAGGCAAGAGTAGAAAATCCCTCCACAAACTTTATGTAATATCCAACTAAGCCTAAGAAACTACGAATCTCTATTGGAGTTGTAGGCCTCAACCAATTCTTCACAGCTACAATTTTCTAAGGATCAACCTTAATTCCCTCACTAGAGATGACATGACCCATGAATGTGACCGAATCAAGCCAAAATTCACATTTTGAAAATTTTGCATATAACTGGTGCTGATATAGGGTTTGTAGAACTACCTCGAGATGATCAGCATGGTCCTCTCTACTTCGTGAATATACAAGAATATCGTCAATAAATACTATCACAAAAGTGTCGAGGAACGGCTTGAAAACTTGATTCATAAGATCCATGAAGGCTACTGGGGCATTTGTTAGCCCAAAAGACATCGCCAGAAATTCAAAATGCCCATATCGGGTCCTAAAAGCTGTTTTCGGAATATCCTGCTCCCTAATCTTCAATTGGTGATACCCGGATCTTAAATCAATTTTCGAGAAGTACCTGGTACCTTGCAATTGATCAAATAAGTCATCTATCCTTGGTAGTGGGTATTTATTTTTTATTGTGACCTTGTTGAGATGCCGATAGTCAATACACATTTTTAGTGACTCGTCCTCCTTCCTTACAAAGAGAACCGGTGCGCCCTAAGATGACACACTCGGCCGGATAAAACCCTTTTGTAACAAGTCTCTCAATTGTTCCTTTAACTCTTTCAATTATGCCGGTGCCATTCTGTAGGGTGCAATATATATAGGATGCGTGTCTGGCATCACATCAATCCCAAAATCAATCTTCCTGTCTGGTGGGATCACAGGGAGTTCATTCGGCAAGACTCCCAAAAATATATTCACAATAGGCACTGACTCAAGTGTAGGTGCCTCATCATCGGTGTCCTTAACCCTGACCAAATGGTAAATACACCCCTTGTTGATCATTTTCGTGGCCTTAAGGTAAGAAATAAACCTACCCTTTGGCACTATATCATCACCCTTCCACTCAATAACTTGCTCATTTTGAACTTCGAACCTAACAGTCCTGGTTCGGCAATCAAGTTTGGCAAAACAGGAATAAAGCCAATCAATCCCCATTATCACATTAAAATCGTCCATTCCCAATTCAGTAAGATCGGCCACGGTGTCCCGATCATGCATCGTGACAACACAATTCCGATAAACCTGTGCAGCCAAAATAGACTCACCAATAGGAGTAAATACAAAGATTGGCTCATGAAGCTGTTCTGGTTCTATCCCAAATTCCATAGCAACATAAGGTGTGACATTTGACAAAATGGAACCGGGACTAATAAGAGCATAAACATCATGAGATTGGACAGTCAATATACCTATGCCAACATCTAGAGAAGCCTCTGAATTCTGGTACCCCTCATAGCATAGAAACGGCCGGATCCTCCCGAACTCTGTGCTCCACCCCTAGCTGCACCACGCCCTATGGGTGTTAGAGTGCCTTGAGCTGGAGGACGCGCTGCGGATGTAGTAGCTATAGAATTGGCTAGCTATGCTGGGCCCCTACCCGCACCCTGGCGGGATGAACGACAATCCCTTTGAATGTGACCACTCAATCCGCATCCGTAGCATATGGGTATGTATATATAGCATATTCCTAGGTGCAAATTTCCATACCTAGGCACGTGGGCCTCCTCTGCTGCTGGAATCTACCACCATGACCACCCTGCTCATAGGAGCCTCTATTGCCCTGACTGTGCCTGAAACGGTTCCACTGCTGCTGCTGACTGGACCCTAATGGCGGGGCTCTAGTTGAAGACTGAGCAAAGGACTGGGATGGCCCTGACAACCCTCCCCTGAATGTTGACCTGCCACTATCAGAAGAACCACTAAAGTTGCCCGCAGACCGGGCCTTATTGCTACCCTCTTGCTCTATTATGTTCCTCAATTTGTGAGTATCTGTTGCTTGAGCGAATGCCACCATTTGTCCATAGTTCATATCAGAATTCAATTCTGCATTAGCAGCCTCATTAATTACCAAGGTACTAAGGCTCTGTACAAAGCAGCGCACTCTAGCCTCTATAGTGGGCAACATGTAAATAGCATACTTAGACGGGTACGCGAATCTCATATGCTAATTCCACACACTCAGGCTACCTTACGTCAGGTTCTCAAACTCAGCAGCACGGGCTGCCTTAGTCTTGGCAGGTAAGAAATGATCAATGAAGGCATCGACAAACTCACCCCACCTCGCCAGAGGGATTCCTTCTTCACGTGACTCCTCCCATTGTTCAAACTAAGAATATGCCACCTTTTTCAGGCTGTAGGAGGCCAATTTTACTGCCTCCATTTTAGTAGCACGCATAACTCTAAGAGTCTTGTGCATCTCATCAATGAAGTCCTGGGGATCCTCCTCTGGGTTAGTACTCGTGAACACTGGAGGATCCAACTGGAGAAACCTGTTCACTCTAGAACTAGTAGAATCCCCTGGCTGACTGGAAGAAGTGGGTAAAACATTTGATCTCTGGGCCTGGGATGCCACTATCTGAGCCAACATATATATGGCTCCCTTAAGATTAACATCTGAAACACCAGAATCAGAAGCTGGAACTGGAGTTCGAACTGGTATATCAGTTGGAGGGACTGTTGCACCCTCAGTAGGTGTAGGAACTGGTGCTATCTGATCAGTTGTAGTAGAATCATGCAGTGTACTAACTGGAGGAATATTCTCAATTCTTGGGTGCTCACCCATATCATCAATTATAGGGTCAACTGTGACTCCTGGGGTGACATCTGCTCTTTGGACAGTTCTTGCCTTCTTCTTAGGTTCCATGTACTGAAAGTTAAAGTAAAGCACGAGTTAAAGAAGGATCAATCTTACCATCAGCTTTATCGCACGATCGAGAACATGAAAGAATGGTATTATTACTAAATGCCCAAGTAGCATCCTAATTATACATGTGGTCGACAACACACCGATAAGAAGGACTCTACTAGACACAGCTCTGAGACATCCTAGGACACTTTAAAACCTTAGGCTCTGATACCAAGTTTGTCACGCCCCTAAATCGGGGAGCGCGACCGGCGCTCAACCGAGTAAACCCAGACGAGCAAGCCTAATAGATTTCCTCCTACCCAAATGCATTCATGAATAAAGAGAATATATATATATATATATATATATATATATATATATATATTAATTATTTATACAAAAAGGTGATCATGCCTACAATACAACTTCATTACCAATAGTTTCAACATTTTAAAGTCTCAAATGGAACAAGTAACACATGCATCCAAGATGAACAACTCCCATGAACAAAGAATATCTTACTAATTACCCAATTCTAGAAAATTCGAAATTGAGGGTTAGGGTGTAGAATCTTACCTTTAGGATGAAGACCTTGTGAGTTTTCCTTCTTAATCTTCCACGATTTGAGCAAGAATTGAAGAACAATTATTGAGGAACACCTTCTCACTCTAGGGCACTCTCCCTCACTCTAGAATTTCAGATTTTTGGTCAAAAATGGTCTATTGCATCTATTTAACGAAGTAGGGTTGGGTTGTAAACACACAAAAATGTTGCCTCGGAAAAGGATCTGCGGTCGCATATGCGGCCGCATAATGGATATGTTGTCCGAAAAATAGGCCGCATAATTGGCCTCCGGAACTGGGCATGACTGACTCAGTCTGCGGTCATTATGCGGCCCGCAGACTTGTTATGCGGTCGCATAATGCACCGCAGAACTGGTCTTCGGTCACATAATGCGCTGCAAACCTGACCTCCAAAATGGCCCATCCCTGCCTCACTCTACGGCCATTATACGTTCTATAGAGTTATTCTGCGACTGCATAGTGGACCCCGAAACATTATATTTCTTTTGCAAAACTTTTTACGGGGCCTTATATCAGGGGGTGGAGAGGTAGATGAGGATGTCACGCATCTTATAGGGGTAGGGATGATGACATGAAGGTTATCGTCTGCAGTACTGTATGAAAAGAATGTGCCACTGAAACTTAAAGGCAAGTTCTATAGAGAGGTGGCTAGACTGGCCATATATTATAGGGTAGAGTGTTGGCTAGTCAATAATTCCCATACCCAGAAGTTAAAAGTAGCAGAGATGAAGATGTTCAGATGGATGTGTGGGCACACTAGCTTGGATAAGATTAGGATTGAAGATACTTATGAGAAGTTGGGAATGGCTCGCATAGATGACAAGATACGGGAAGCGAGGGTTAGATGGTTTGGGTACGTACTGATGAGAAGCCATGATTATCCGGTTAGGAGGTTTGAGCAGTTGTCTTTTGCGGTTATGGTAGAGGTAGATGGAGGCCTAAGAATTGTTGGGGTGAAGTGATCAGGCAGGACATGGCTCAACTTCAGATTTTCGAGGACATGGCTCTTTAGAGGAAGGTGTGGAGGTCGAGCATTATGGTTGAATGTTAGGAAGGAGTCGAGCATTTTTCTTCTTCGTTCCGAAGGAGGGATTAGTCTCTTAGGGTATTGTCTTGGACTATTAGTGGTGTGTGTTAACTCCGCACTATTTTACCATTTTTTCATTGTACTGTAGCGTTATTACTGGTTGCTATTATTACTTTTCCATCTATTTTCTTTTTTCTATAATGCTTATATTATTTTTCTGATTTTTGTTGTTGTCACATACTCTGTTATCTATTTTCGTCTTCTTGAGTTGAGGGTCTCCTAGAAATAGCCTCTCTACCCCTTTGGGGTAGGGGTAAGGTCTAAGTACAGTCTTGTTGCATCCCGTACTTTTCTATGTTGGATTTGTCATACGATAATTGACATAAGTTCAATGACCAGAATATTTTTGAGGTTATAAGTGCTTATGATATTTATATCAAGTGATAAGTAAGTATTGTGAAGGTCATAGGGTAAACAAATCGAATAAAGCGAGTTTCATTGATGTTTGATATTATGGGATAAAATACGGTCCAAGCTATAATATTCCATATTTATGGACTATTACCATACAAGGTACCACACGATCATGATAGTAAGGTATATGAAATATATTGTGTGAATAATTGGTTAAACATTGGTATAAAGTCATGGAATATGGAATTAGTTATAAGTGGATAAGTGTCATTTGTATGAATCCACGTTGAATCATGAGGATAAGGGGGGCTCATGACTAATAAACTTTATATGGATTAAGGTGGCAGCAAGTAGGGAATTCAATATTGACTAGGCAAGTCTTGGAGCTAGGTGGCAAGATTAGGGAGTTTTGGTGGCTTAGTCATCAAATTATTGGATAAGTAATTAAAATATTTGGATAGGCTTGACTTGATAAGCCTCCCAATGTGGCAGCCAATGAAAGCCCAATAAACGACTCTTTAAGTCATAGAACAAGATGGAACATTTAGGAAATTGGTGGATAAGTTAGGTGGGAACACCACCCCCACATGGCAACAAGTGAAAATGTCTCAAACATTCAAATGGTGACTCTTTGTTTTATGGGATTAGGTGACATTTTAGGAGCAATTGTGGGCTGCCACATGGCATGAAGTTGGCCAAGGGTGGCACCAATGTGCACATGAATCATAGCACTTGGTGTGCCTTGTTTACACGTGACAATGCAAGCCTTTAAGCCTTCATATTAAACTTCTTTTGCAATTAAGATGTAGAAAGAGTGTTGAAATCTTTCCTTCTATTATTAGGGAGTCTCTTACATTAGGAACATAGGAAAAACATGCATCCATGATACTCCATATGCCCAGCAACATGAAATATGCCATGATCATAAGAAGTGCTTAGTCCTTGTTCAAAGATTTAAAGGAGCAAAAATTGTTCTTGGAAATCTCAAGTGAAAGTAGTTGATAATTTCATCAAGTAAGGTATGTTAAGGCTATCCCTTCTTTCCTTTTGGCATGATCCATATGATACAAACAAAACGAGCAAACGCACAACTTTCATAAATGACTATTCATAGACATACTACGTGTGCCTATGTTCTTGATTCCCTATGTGTCCTACTACCATATCGTCTGTTCATGGGTCTCATGACATTTCAAGAGATCGTATTGACTTACTTCATTATGCATTGAATTCATTTATACATATGCATTTACCCATGATCATATGGCATTATATAAGCGTATATTATATGTATATGGGGTATGGGAAAAGGTTACGATGTTATATACGTACCACCACCTGATCAGTTGGTGTACGTTGATGATCTTGCCCACAAAGGCTGAGATGATATGATGGGATGCCCTCATAGGCTTGATGATATTATGTACGCATAAACCTATGCATTATATGACATTTATATGCATATGCATGACATTATAAATATTTCATGATTTACAGAGCTATCCAGACTTACTAGTTGAGTCCTTTATTCCATGTTTCTTCCATGTCCTCTATATATGCTGATTTACATGCATTACATACTCAGTACATTATTCGTACTGACGTCCTTTTGTTGTAGACGTTGCATTCATGCCTGCAGGTATAGATAATCAGTTTCACGAGCCATCATAGTAGACGAGGTTAGCATTCAGCGAAGGATCGGTAAGACTCCACCTCATTTGGAGTGCAGCCGAGTCTATAAGTCATCGTGACAGAGTTTTGTTACAGACTTATGGGTAGGCCGGTACCCT
>AWOL01S0029601.1:25416-46271 GCA_000715115.1 Nicotiana otophora
CATGATTGTCCTAATTTGCATTACTGCTCGTTCATATGAGAGGGTGTTTAGTCATATATACTAGTACTATTTTATACTACTAACGTCCATTTTTCTAGGGGCGCTGCATCTTTCATGGATGCAAGTGATTCCATAGCAGGCTGCACTGATCAGTGATAGTAATACACTCTCTTCCCAACTGACTTGGTGAGCCCCACTTCACTCGGGGCTATGTATATTTTGTTCATTATATCATTATGTTTTGAGGTATAGCTAGAGCCTTGTTACCGGCACTATCATTTTACTCTTTTTATTTATTAGAGGCTCCATAGACATAGTGTGGGTGTATATGGGTGTGTTGGGAAAGTCAAACAAATTATGTTATCTTTTGATCACTTGTTCAACCTCAAACTATGCAAATATGTGCATTTTAACACTTATTAAATGAATTACCTAATGGTAATGAATTTGGTATTGTCTACATGATCTCCTTATTGGTTAATCAACAAAGATACATGTTCTCTTTAAATCATGGACGAGTTTGGGTAGAAAGTATTCAACAGGATTGCTTGACCGGGTTAACTCGGTTGAGTGCTGGTCGTGCTCCCCAAGTTTGCGGCGTGACAAACATGGTATCAGAGCCTAAGGTTTTAAAGTGTCAAAGGATATCTCGGAGCCATATCTAGTAGAGTCCTTCTTTTCAGTGTGTTGTCGACCACATCTATAATTAGGAGGCCACTTGGACATTTAGGAATAATACCCTTATTTTATGTTCTTGATAGTGCAATAAAGCTTATTATACGATTGTTCCTCCTTTACCTCATGCATTGCTCTAACTTTCAGTAAATGGCGCCAAAGAAGAAGGCAAGAATTGACCAAGGAGCTGATGCTACCCTAGGAGTGGTAGTTGATTCTATCATTAATGATGCGGGTGAACACCGGAGGGGTGAGGAAATTCCCCTTATTACTACACCGCCTTGTTGCACTATTCTTGCTCAGGGTGCACCAGTTCCTACACCTGAAGAGGGTAAAACGAATCCTCCACTTGATATTCCTGTTCCACCTCTAGCCCCAGCTTCCAGTCCCGGAGTTTCTGATGGGGAGCTTAGGGGAGCCATACTGATGTTAGCTCAGATAGTGGCTTCCCAAGGCTAGATGTTGAATGTTTCCCCCACTTCTTCTTGTCACCAAGGGGACTCTATTGGTTCCAGGGTTAACAGGTTTCTTCAGTTAGATCCTCCAGTGTTTACGGGTACTGATCTCGAGGAAGATCCCCAGGATTTCATTGGTGAGATGCACAAGACACTCAATGTTATGCGTGCTACTAAGGCAGAGGGAGTGGAGTTGGCCTCCTACCGCCTGAAGGGGCTGGCCTATTCTTGGTTTGAGACGTGGGAGGACTCCTGTGAGGAGGGGAGGAGACCTTCGGCAAGGTGGAGTGAGTTTGCCGACCCTTTCATGGATCATTTATTGCCTACCGAGACTAAGGCAGCCCTTGATGCGGAGTTTGAGAACCTAAAACAGGTTAGCAAAAGTGTGTGGGAGTACCATATGTAGTTTGCGTGCCTGTCCAAGTATACTATTCACAGGTTGCCCACTATAGAGGTTAGAGTATGTCAATTTGTGCAAGGCCTTAGCCCTTTGATTAATAATGAGGCCGCTACAACTGCCTTGAATTCTGGAATGAACTATGGAAATATGGTAGCATTTTCTCAAGCTACAGCGAACCGTAAATTAAAGAACATAATTGAGTGGGAGGGTAGCAGTAAGGCCCGGTCCGTGGGCAACTTTCAGAATTCATTTGGTTGCGGTAGGTTAACATTCAGAGGAGGGTCTTCAGGGCCATCCCAGTCTTTTGCTCAGTCTTCAGCCAGTACACCTAGTGCTTGATAAAATGCTCAAACGAGCTAGAACCATGATCATCTTCTTAATTTCGGTTCAATTTGCTACTTTTCTAAAATAGATTGAAGTTGCTAAGATTTCCGAAGTATTTAGTGCTAAGGAAGCTCAAGTAAGGTATGTTGGCTAAACTCTTCTCTTAAAATTTAACCCCACAATATCCATGTAAGTCTCGAGTTGCTTATTGTGAATCAATTACCCGGATAAGCTGGTGTCAAAAGACATTCGTGATCAATATGTAATTCAAATGCTCTTGTTAGGTTGTACTACTATTTGAGAATGAGTTCAAACTAGGGATTGCATATCTAAATGCCTTAACCTCAAGTTGTGTTTCAAAGGAAAGCTAATGAAAGCTTGTTTAAGAAATCATAATGTGCCCAAAACTCCTATTTGCTCAAATGTGTGCTTAGATGTCTTGAATAAAAATGCCTTGTTGTTGGAAAGTCTATGATGATGGTTGAAAGTAAAAAGGCGTGCATGAAATACGAAACATGAAATATGAATCACGTAATGTGAAATGTAAAATATGAAACACGGCAAATATGCCAAGAGAAATAATTCAATTATGACCATTAGTGCCAATGAAATGAAGAGATGTGCAAGAAATATGAAACAGGATGATCATAATAGAAAAGGGTGATATCTCACATGAGACGGCCTACCCAATCGGGTCTTGATCGGACGCCATGCCACACACATGGCGGTGATTGTGTTTGAATTGTAATTGAAATTGTGTTTTGGTTGATGTATCGCATGAGACGGCCTAGCCGATAGGGTCGTAATCGGACGCCATGCCGCACACATTGCGGGGACTGTGTTAGAATTGTAATTGAAATTGTGATTTAATTGATGTCTTTTATGAGACATCCAAGCCGATCGGGTCATGATCGAACGCCATGCCGCACACGTGGCGGTGACTGTGTTGGAAATCATAATCGAAATTGTGAATAGTGGTACACCGGTACCAATGATTTCCCAACTTAAAATTGGAAATTTATTTAAAACTTATCTTATCTCTAATTTTATATTTCGTAATTGTTTGAGGCTTTAACTAATATTATGACTTTCCTTACTTGAATTATTGCTCATTTCTTTGAGAGTGTGCTTAGTCATATATACTAGTACTATTCAACAGTACTAACGTCCCTTTTGCCGGGGGCGCTGCATCTTTAATGGATACAGGTGGTACTACTGCAGACGACACTGATCAGCGATAGCACTATACTCTTTTCCTAGCTGATTTGGTGAGCCCCACTTCACTCGGGGTTATGTACCGTTTGTTCATTTTATCACTATGTTTTGAGGTATAGCCGGAGCATTGTTGTCGGCACTATCATTTTACTCTTTTGTATCTAATANTTTGTTGTTGGAAAGTCTATGATGATGGTTGAAAGTAAAAAGGGGTGCATGAAATACGAAACATGAAATATGAATCACGAAATGTGAAATGTGAAATATGAAACACAACAAATATGCCAAGAGAAATAATTCAATTATCCCTAATTTGCATGATTGTCCTAATTTGCATTACTGCTCGTTCATATGAGAGGGTGTTTAGTCATATATACTAGTACTATTTTATACTACTAACGTCCATTTTTCTAGGGGCGCTGCATCTTTCATGGATGCAAGTGATTCCATAGCAGGCTGCACTGATCAGTGATAGTAATACACTCTCTTCCCAACTGACTTGGTGAGCCCCACTTCACTCGGGGCTATGTATATTTTGTTCATTATATCATTATGTTTTGAGGTATAGCTAGAGNCATCAAATTGGTAATGCTGTAATTGTATCTCACGTTCCACATCAAACTATGAAAGAGTATGTATTGTGAAACTTATAAATGATTTAATTACTGATAACGATTTTGAGTAGTTGTTTATTTGATCCTCCTCATCGCTTAATTAATGAATTGGATTTTACTGTTATTCTTGAATAAGTTCAGGTAGAAAGTATTGTACCGGCTTGCCCGGCCGAGTTATCTCGGGTGAGCGCCGGTCACATACCCTGTGATTGAGGCGTGACACTTGCTTGCATGGTTTCTAGGTCTTCTCTATATGAGCGTATTACAGTGCATCAGTATGACAACCCCTATTTGCTTGCCCTTAAGGACACAATGCAGCACGACAATGCCAAGGAGGTTTCTCTTAGAGATGATGGGGTGTTGCGGATGTAGGGACGGATATATGTGCCCAATGTGGATGGGTTTCATGTGTCTATCCTTGAGGAGGCTCACACTTCACGGTATTCCATTCATCCATGTGTCACCAAAATGTATCAGGATATGTGTCAGCACTATTGGTGGAGAAGAATGAAGAAAGATATAGTAGAAGTATGTTGATCGGTCTTTGAGTTGTCAACAGCTGAAGTACGAGCATCAGAGGTCTGGCAATTTGCTTCAGAGACTTGATATTCTATAGTGGAAGTGGGATCGTATTACCATGGATTTTGTTGTTGGGCTCCTACAGACTTTGAAGAAATTTGACACAGTGTGGGTTATTATGGATAGACTGACCATGTGTGCACACTTCATTCCGGTTGTGCCTACCTATTCTTCAGAGCATCTAGTTCAGATCTATATCCGTGAGACAATTCGTCTCCATGGTGTGCGGGTGTACAAAATCTCCAATCAAGGCACGCTCTTCACATTGTATTTTTGGAGAGTTGTGCAACGTGAGTTAGGCACACAAGTTGAGTTGAGTAGAAAATTTGAAACACCAGACAGACGGGCAGTCCGAGCGCACCATTCTAATCTTGGAGGATATGCTTTGTGCCTCTGTTATGGATTTCGAGGGTTCATAGGATCAGTTTCTACTGCTTGCAGAGTTTTCCTGCAACACCAGCTACCTATCGAGTATTTAGATGGCTCCATAGAAGGCCTTATTGTCACAACCCAAATCGGAGGGCCGCGAAGGGAACCATGTGCCTTACTCAATCGAGTACCAACATAACGTATCTTTCTTATCACACCATCATGGGTAAATAGGACAGAAGGGACGTCATGAGATAACCACAATAAAACGTAAAGGAATACTCGACATAGGACGATTTAGCATGATATAGAAACTTATACATGTGACATAAGGGCCTATAAGGCCGACATGATCATTTGTACATTCAAAACATACACCGACGAGGACATACAAGTACCCATATACATGACATTTGTCTACAAGCCTTTAAGAGTACATAAAAAACATAATGGTCGGGACATGGCCCCGCCATACAGATCAATACATGCCCAGAGCATACTGACCAAATAGGCAACTCCGGAGCAAGTGGAGTGAACCAACACCTTCCACTGAGCAGATAGCCTACTAGAAGGACTATCAACCTGTCTATTGGGACTTACGGGCATGAAGCACAGCGTCCCCAAGCAAAAAATGGACTTCAGTACTAATAAAGTACTGAGTATGTAAGGCATGAAAAGAAGTATATTAAAGACGTGAAAGAAACACGGAGTAAAGGACTCAATTTGTAAATCTGAATAGCTCACTAATCATGAAATCTTCACAGTGTCATGTATATGGGTATAAATGCCATATCATGCTTAGGTATATGCGTACATAACATCATCAAGCCTCTGAGGGCATCCTATCATATCATCTCGGCCTCAGTGGGCGAAATCATAAATTTATGCCAGTTGATCAGGTGGCTAGTGCGTATATAACACCGTAACCTTTAACCATACCACATATACATATAATATATACGTATATAATGCCATCTGGTCATGGGTCAATGTACATGTATATATGAATGCAATTCATAATGAAGTAAGTCAATAAGATCTCTCGGATTGTCATAAGATAAATATGCCTTCGTTTAATATCGTGAAATAAAATTTATCAACTTATGTATTTTCTGAGACCCATGAACAGACAATATAATAATAGGACATAGGGGGAATCAATAACATAGGCATCCCTATTACTTCTAAGAATAGAGTCATTTGTGAAAGTTGCACGTTTCCTCCTTTTGTTTGTATCATATGGATCATGCCAAAAGGAAAGAAGAGATAGACTTAACATGGATTATTACAGTCTATCCAATGACCACATTGAAATCGACTCATCACACTTTAATCTACAATAACAATAATAATGCTATCGTTAAGCTACGAAAGATGCAACTATCGTACAACGAATGACAAGCTTATTTAAGATTAAAATGGGCTACATCTCCCTTGTTTTCCTTTCTTTCCCCAAGTCCATAAAAATAATGAGATCACATACGACCTTCACCTTTATACTTCAGCACCATAACAAACCAAACATCCCAACAATACAATTCACCCTACACAAAAACAAGTGCACAAATGTCACCAACATAACTACTAGTTAACACGACGAGCAGTAAGCTTGGATTTGAACCAAACCCCAACTCTTTTTACCAAATCCCTTATACTTACAACACCTTCAAATAGTCTAAAATATAAAAACATAAATTGGCATGACATTGCAACCTTATATCCATCATAAAGATAACATCAAACAACCCAACAACATATCACAACAATATGGACAACTTCTAGATATTGTGTTGTTTCTTATTCTCCTATTTAAGACATCATCAACACATTAAAAATATTTACCAGCATACCTCGATTTCCAGCCATATGAAGTCACATACACAACTCCAAAATACTCCAATAAGAGACAACAACTTCTTATACAACTTCAAGTTCTATCTTGTAATTCTTCATCCAAATAACTTAACCAACACATATTTAAGCTTAAGCCCAGGAAGTAGAGTGTTATACATACCTTAAATAATCAGAAAAAACTTGAACCAATGATATCCGTAGATTACAAGCACCCTTAATGGCATCACAACACCATAGAGAGGTGCTATCACGAACCAAGGTGGAATCACAAACCACCTTGGATTAGACTGGGAACCTTGGAGAGCTTTTAGAGAGGTGTTCAGAGAGTTTGGGAAATTTACTTGGTCGAAAATAGCCAAAAATGCGGCGTCCAACCCCGTTAAAAGGTGCAAGCGTCGTCCACCACCTAAGTGGGTCCCATTGGGAGCTGCTAGTGCAGTCTCGCAAAAATGCGAATATCTCAATACTCTGATATCGTATCGACAAACGGTTTAATGCGCTAGAAACTAGACTCATGAATATTCAATTTGTTAGGTGGAGAATCTCGTAATTCCTTGTATATTGGGATAAGAGCTCTCCTACATTTGACCTAATATTTAGTACATTTATGAATGTAACCTGTGATGAACTTTGCCAACTTTTGTTCCACAACTCGCTTAGCTTCACAACATAACACAAGACTATCATATGACTAAAATAAATCATAACATAACATCCTTATCATGTTAATAACCCTAGTCGCACCCCAAAAATACATGTTATAACATTCCCAACTTGTCGACTTTGGACAAAACTTATTTTTTTTCTGTTCGTTTAGCTTCTAAGCCTTCCAACCTTCTTAGTACTTCTTATTCATGATTTTAAATATTTGTAACCTCCAAAGTAACATGATTAAGTTACTTTATGTACTTTAAAATATAATCTCATTTCTGAGCTTACATCAATTGACTTACGATGTATTCTCACGTATGAAAACATAGGGTGTAACGTCATTCCCCCCTTTGGAACATTCATCTTCGAATGTTGACTTATGCACTTATCAGTCTCATAATCTATAGCTCTTACGAATACTTTAATACTGTCGTTGCCATCTATGCAACTGTTCTGCAAATAAATCAGAAGGCCACAACATTTCCCCCTTTAGGCCTCTTTCTCACACCACGACTTGTGGTCGGAATTCATCCAATTTCGTAACTATTGTTACGTTCTATCATGCAACCTGTACGACTTTGTCCTTGTATGTGTGACTATGTGACCCTTCTCTTATTTTTCCTTCATCCTTTAGCCAATCTCTAGGATGCACTTTGTGAACATGTATAGAACTATGGCAAGCTAACCTTCTAGGCATCTATAGGTGTACTGAAATCCTTTGCTTGGTACTTTGTCGAACTTACGACTATTTTTATATCTTGTTTCATTGCCTAGGTTATCTATGCTTGTGGCTTTACTAAATCTAGGTAGGTTATACCATACCATAACACTTACTTTAGTTTGTTATTACCGAGATCTGCTGCCCAACTCCATGTTACTCTCTCTCAGCTTATCCTATATGTATAAATCTAAGTCCTTTAATGATTCCTCATCACTGTTCATCTTAAGAATGATGGACTAATCTCAACTCATACTTTGTAACTTTTATCCATCCATTGTTGATTTAGCTTAATGTTGATCCATAATTAACCACTGATAACTTGAAACCTCTTTCGTAATACATTGTCACTAAGGTGCAAGTCGCATCGGGGAAATTTGAAGTGATTTGCCTGATCCACCTAGGGACGATACTATACATCAATAACCTTACTTAATAGCATGCCAATATGTTTCATCTTACGGGGGAGGGGGTATTCTAATCTTTGCAATTCATGAAATCCCTTTTAATTAAATCATTACTAAATCAAAGGCATAAAAGTCGTCCTCTTATCTATCATAATTATACCCTTATTCTACTACCAGGGCAATATGTCATCTTTCGTAATTGCTCCTAGTCTTAGACTCCTCTGATTTCATTCAGGCTATACTGAGCTTTTTATAACTTAAGTAAACCATCAGCTCTCTTGTTTTGATGGGCTTAATCCCAAGGCCTTACTTATTCTTGTCACCTTCTCACTCATCTTTTCCAATCCTTACTCCTATCTAGCTAAAACCTTGTTGCTCTATCATACTTTAGCTTGCGACCTACACATATCTTTTCATATTACTAGGAACCTTCCTTTAACTTGCTAGCACCATATACTTTCTTCTGTGCCTTCTTAGTTGTCTTTAAATGTGAGCAATTACCTTCCTGGTCGTTCAGCCACTTGCTGCATGGATACTTAGCTTATCTTAGTGCCTGCGAATACTGAAATTCCCTGTCACTCATATGATTTCAAATCACACTTTTGACTTCCGTTCATTAGTCACGATAGGTGCCACTTTCTTATGGAGTGCACCCAATGTTGTAGTTAGACTATTGTTACAAGACCATCTCTTCTTCAAGTTACTATGCTTAGGTTGAAGCTTTCTTCCTTATTTCCTTAGTTAATCTTTCCTTGTAGTACTCAGGGGAGACTCTCTGAGTCTTGTAATGTTGCGAGATTATTACATCATATACTGAAGGGGAGGTTCCTTGGTGTATGTTGTTTGATGATGATATAGTTCTGATTGATGAGATGATAGGCAGCGTTAACAGGAAGTTGGAGGTTTGGAGACAAACCCCCGAGTTTAAAGGTTTGAAGTTGAGTAGGACTAAGACTGAATATCTGGAGTGAAAGTACAACGACGTGACGTGAGAAGCATACTTGGTCGTGAGGCTTGACTCCCAAGTCATCTCCAAGAGGGGTAGTTACAAATACCATGGGTCAATTATCTAGGGGGTAGAGAGATAGATAAGGATGCCACGCATAGTATGGGGGTGGGGTGGATGAAATGAAGGTTATCGTCTGCAGTACTGTGTGACAAGAATGTGCCACTGAAACTTAAGGGCAAGTTCAATAGAGAGGTGGCTAGACTGGCCATGTATTATGGGGTAGAGTGTTGGCCAGTCAATAATTCTCATGTCCAGAAGATGAAAGTAGCAGAGATGAGGATGTTCAGATGGATGTGTGGGCACAATAGGTTAGATAAGATTCGGAATGAAGATATTCAGGAGAAATTGGCATGGCTCCCATAGATGACAAGATGCGGGAAGCGAGGGTTAGATGGTTCAGGCATAAGTGGAAGCAAATCCACGATGATCTGGTTAGGAGGTTTGAGCGGTTGGCTTTGGAGGTTATGAGAAGTGGTAAAGGGCAGCCTAAGAAGTATTGGGGTGAAGGTTAGGAAGGAGTCGAGCATTTTGCTCCTTCGTTCCGAAGGGGGGATTAGTCTCTTAGGGTATTATCTTGGACTATTAGTGGTGTATGTTATCTCCGCACTATTTTTCCATTTTTTCACTGTACTGTGGCGTTATTACTGGTTGGTGTTATTACTTTTCCATCTTTTTCCTTTTTTCTATGATGCTTATATTATTTTTCTGATTTTTATTGTTGTCGCAGACTCTATTGTCCATTTTCGTCTTCTTGAGTTGAGGGTGTCCTAGAAATAGCCTCTCTACCCCTTTGGGGTAGGGGTAAGGTCTAAGTACATCCTAACCTCCCAGACCCCATCTGTGGGATTTTACTAGGTTGTTGTTGTTGAAAATATTTCCCAAAAATTCTCTTCCAATTCCATGGATTAGATGTTAAATCTCCTAAAAATCATGTTATGTAATAAAAAAGGATCAAAATCACTTACCCAATAGTTTGTATGAAAATGACTCTTCCAAATCGCCTTCCACCAAGTTTAGGGCTCCAAAATGTGCTGAATGAAGCTAAGTCCCAAAATACACTACATATAATAAGCTGCAAATGTCGCATTTGTGACAAGAGTTTGGCAAATGCGACACAGGCGTCGCAAATGAAAATCCTACCCCAACCCTAAGCCTATCACAAAATGCGACAACTACTCTGCAAATGCAAAGCTAGAAGGCTCGCAAGTGCGAAAAAGCAATCGAAAAAGCGGCCTGCTCCAATCCCAGCTCACCCAGAACCCATCACAATAAGATATTAGTTCCGAAATTGCAAAAGTTGGTCCTCTAGCGCAACATCGCAAAATTGAGCAGGATCTCATAAATGCGGTGATTGCAAATGCGACCATTTCCTCGCAAATGCGAGAACAGAACACCTGCAAAATCCTAACCTCTATCAAACTCTTCTGGATGCGTCCAAAACTCACCCGAGCCCTCAGGGCTCCACTCCAACCATTTGCACAAGTACCTAAACATCATACAAACTCACTTGCACGATCAAAATACAAAAATAAAGTCCAAAACCATGAATCAGACAACATAACACACGAAAATTACAATGAAACATAAGAATTGCAAAAAGACAACATACGTCTAATTCCTATTAAACAAACTCGGAATGACACCAAATTTTGCAGACATGTTCCAAATTAAAATATGGAGGCGTACCAAGTCACAAAACCAAAATCCGATCCCGATAGACATAAAGTCAAACCATGGAAACTTAGGAAAATTCTAAACCTTCAAATTGTCAATTTTCGCCAAAAGTACCAAATCATCCTAGAAACATCCGAATCCAATTTCGGGAATATGCCTATGTCCAAAATTACCATATGGACCTATTGGAATAATACAAACTCCGTCCCGAGGTCAAATACACAAAATTCAAGATTGGTCAACTCTTCAAACTTAAAGCTTTCTAGTTGAGAATCATTCTTCTCAATCAATCACGAACTGTTGAGGAACCAAAACAAACGATACACACAAGTTATAATACACCATACATTTCTACGCATGACCTCAAACAACCTAACTAAATATAAATTCTCATAACAAATTATCTGATCAATACATTCTCCCCTACTTAAACATGTGTTGATCCTCGAATGTGCGAAGAATCGTCCTAAAGCCATCAAGTCAATGTAAAACCTCACCACGCCCATAACCATGTGTGATCTCACTTCATCCCAATCTATATAAGTCTAACAACACAATCTGACTTATGATCATTACCTTAACATTAGCTCACAACCCTTAGAACCGAATCTCCAACTTCCCAAATTAATTATGAGACAAGATTCTCGCATCTATATGCTGTATAAGTCAGTATTGAGCTGCATCAAGCCATAACCATATCCCAATAGTATTCAAATGATATTCCACATAACTTAGATACACATAGCCATAGCCTTTGACCATAATAGTCATTCAAATAGCAAACATTGTACCGGTATCTAACATCCTATCAATAAAAACCTTGTTCCAAATCATCGAACACACCCAATGATGAAAGAAACAAAACAAAACTCATAACCCTCCATCATATCAACTTGTCATGAAGCTCTCTTGCCCGATGAGAACCAAATCCAAAATCTAGGCCGATAAAAAACACTATAGTTCCAAACATAGCTTAATCAAATCTGATGGCACTCAATTAAGGCCCTAATAACTTCATCACATCCAATACAAGCAGCTCTACCAATATGCCACACACATCCTACCTCAAGCCACATACCATGCAATAAGTCTACCAAACAAGCGACTAATTCGATGTACCCAATAATTGAAGCGAATCAAATGAGAGAACCGCCCCGCAAGCTCAACAGATACCACCATGAAGCGCAACGCTATGAAGCCGTCACATAACGGAGAAAAAAACACAAGAATTAAGCCCAAAGGATCATATCCCAACATAACTCTAATATGATATGTGACCCAACCGAATCACCTGTACACAAGGATACATCGAGCCGTGATGCTCACTATCAACAACCATATAAATATCAATAACAAACACGTGAAGTGCATGACCATAACCATGGAACAATGGATAGCACAATATAACACAAATAGAAAGACTACAACTAAGGCACAATCAACCATTCAACACCCCGAGAATCATCTCGCTCGAATTTCGCCACAAGGCCCCCAATAGAATCGCATCAGGTAAAAGTAATCAACATATCACAACCCATCATAGCATATGATACTAACACATGGAACATATCAGAACACGAATAAGATCCACTCCATCTGATAACACATCCATCCATAATAACTGTGTTGGGTAGAAAAATCTGACCTGATGTAGAATATACATTCTCATTAGGCCCACCAATGGACTCCAAATCATTTTTGATCCTCCCAACATAGGCAGATAACCTCTGAAATTTGCACAATAAGCGATCTATAACACATGCCTTTGAGAAGCCTCTTCGTCTTCAAATCCCTAGAATACCATAATCTCCCCATCCCAACTACATTATTCAAATTACTGACATATTCATCATACATAATCGTTCCATGAGAAATAATTCCGTAATTCCTTATTTCCACATAGATAAATCTGAACATCAGTATTCAATCAATCGGTCCATTAGCATAATACATGTCAGGCATCTACAAGTCAAAGCACAATGCATCTTTTGGAGTGCGCACCCTTCTTAGGTGGTACCAGATAATGCTAGCATTCTTCTAAAAATTTGAAACCGTTCATGCTATCTAGAATTCGTGACCCCATACAAGAGAAAAATCATAACACACAACATGTTCCTTATGCCGCTGGCAGACATCCAGCCCAAGTCGTCCTCAACGCTATCAAGAACTATTTGAAACCCATCCACACATAACTAAACAATCAGAACTGAATTTTCCCAACTTAACCAAGTTACACAAGCCATAAACCCAAGTGTTTTGGCACAAAACACCAACAAAGCATCACCACACCAAAAGAACCAATTATCTTTATTATTATGCGGACACTACACTACCAACCTGACCAATTTCTTCGAATCCTCCTCAACTTGCCTTCAAGTTAATAATTCTCCTTGTCGGTACACTATGATTCTAAACCAAAGATCACCGCAAGAGATCCTAGCACAAACCACGTCATCCAAAAGCCCATAAACCATTGTATTTGTAAGGCCCGGTAAAAGTTTACCTAAAACCCGGGGTTTCGTGGTGCCGAGGTAGGAGTATGTGTGAATGATGGCAACGGTACAGACTTATTGGGTTGAACAGTACACTGGGGAGTTGAAGGAAAATGCTTTGCAAAAAAAGGCATTTTTGCGACCCACTATATGGCTACATAATCACTTTGCGGGCCGCAAAATGGCCGCAGAGTGAGGCAGCCAACTGAGCAAACTTTTGGATGTCATTTCGCGGCCAATTATGCGACAGCCAAATGATTTCGCGGGCCGTACATCGATTGCAGAATTCGCATGGAGATTATTTGGAGGGAAGTTTTGCGGCGCATTATAAGACTACAGAAGGGGTCTGCGGGCCACAAAACGGCTACATACCCAGGTAGTGGTGCCCAATTCCGGAGGGTCATTTCGCAGACCGCTGAAGCATTATGCGATCGCATATGAAACCATAGACTTGTGTCGGGGCTCCTATTTTTCTAATTTTTGAACCCGACCGCATTCTAATAAAACACCCTTGGGTATCATTTTAAAGGGGAAAAACATATATTTCTAAAGAGAGAGGGAGTGTCATAGAGTGAGAAAAGGAGTTCCTAAGCTTTATCCACTAATTCTTACTCAAATATTGGAAGATTAATAAGGAAAGCACACTAGGTCTTCATCCTAGAGGTAAGATTTCACACCCTAACCCTTAATTTCGAAATTTCACTAGAAATAGGCAATTAGTAAGATAATTCATGGGTATGGGAGTTGTTTATTTTGCATTCATGTGTTATCAAGGGAGGTAGGGAGATTGTTGACCCAAAAATGGCAAAGCATGGGTTGTGGGAATGTGGAATCCTCCATAAAAGGACCTTGAAACCTTAATATGCACCTAGTGTTTGATACAATGGTCGAATGAGCTAGAACTATGATCATATTCCTAATTTTGGTTCAATTTGTTACATTTCTAAAATAGATCAAAGTTGCTAAGAATTTCAGAATATTTTAGAGTCTAAAGAAGCTCAAGTGAGATATGTTGGCTAAAGGCTTCACTTAAAATTGAACCCCACAATATCCATGTAAGTTCCGAGTTGCTTATTGTGAATCGATTACCCGGAAAAGCTGGTGTCAAAAGACATCCGTGATCAATATGTAATTCAATGCTCTTGTTATGTTATACTACTATTTGAGAATGTGTTCAAAGTATGGATTTCATATCTAAATTCCTTNTAAAGGACCTCGAAACCTTAATATGCATCTAGTATTTGATAAAATGCTCGAATGAGCTAGAACCATGATCATATTCATAATTTTGGTTCAATTTGTTACATTTCTAAATTAGATCAAAGTTGCTAAGAATTTCAGAACATTTTAGAGTCTAAAGAAGCTCAAGTGAGATATGTTGGCTAAAGGATTCTCTTAAAATTGAACCCCACAATATCCATGTAAGTTCCGAGTTGCTTATTGTGAATCGATTACCCGGATAAGCTGGTGTCAAAAGACATCCGTAATCAATATGTAATTCAATGCTCTTGTTATGTTATACTACTATTTGAGAATGTGTTCAAAGTATGGATTTCATATCTAAATTCCTTGACTTCAAGTTGTGTTTCAAGTGAAAGCTAATGAAAATTGTGTAAGAAACCTTAATGTGCCTAAGACTCCTATTTGCTCATATGTGTGCTTAAATGTCTTGAATAGAAATGCCTTGTTGTTGAAAAGTCCATGATGTTGGTTGAAACTACAAAGGTGTGCATGAAATACGAAACATGAAATACGAAATACGTAATGCGCAATGTGAAATATGAAACACGGCCATCGTGCCAAGAGAAATAATACAATTGTGACCACTAGTGCTAATAAAATGAAGGGATGTGCAAGAAATATGAAACGGGTTGATTGATAGAAAATGGTGATGTCTCACATGAGACGGCCTAGCCAATCGGGTCGTGATCGGACGCCATGACGCACACATGGTGGTGACTATATTGGAAATTATAATCAAAACTATGAACAGTGGTATATCGATACAAAGGTCTCCCAACTTAAAATTTGGAAATTTACTTGAAAACTTATATCATTCCTAATTTGATATTTGTTAACTGCTTGAGGCTTCAACAGAGTCTGTTCGTTCTTATGAGAGAGTGTTTAGTCATATATACTATTACTATTAGACAATACTAACGTCCCTTTTTCTAGGGGCACTGTATCTTTCATGGATGCATGTGGTTCCATAGCAGGCTGCACTGATTAGTGATAGCGACACACTCTCTTCCAAGCTGACTTGGTGAGCCCCACTTCATTCGGGGTCATGTATCGTTTGTTCATTATATCATTATGTTTTGAGGTATAGCCAGAGCCTTGTTGTCGGCACTATCATTGTACTATTTGTATTTATTAGAGGCTCCGTAGACATAGTGTGTGTGTATGTGGGGCTGGGAAAGTCAAACAAATTATTCTGTGTTTTGATCACTTGTTCCACTTCAAACCATGAGAATATGTGCATTTTAAGACTTATTAATTGAAGTAACTAATGGTAATGAATTTGGTATTGTCTAAATGATCTTCTTTTTGGTTAATTAACAAAGATACGTGTTCTCGTTAAATCATAGGCGAGTTTGGGTAGGAAGTATTCAACAAGCTTTCTTGAACGGGTTCACTCGGTTGAGCGCCGGTCGCGCTCCCCGAGTTTAGGGCGTGTCAAACTTGGAATCAAAACCTAAGGTTTTAAAGTGTCCTAGGATGCCTTGGAGCCATGTCTAGTAGAGTCCTTGTTATTGGTATGTTGTCGACCTTATCTATAATTAGGATAGTACTTGGACATTTAGGAATAATACCCTTCTTTGATGTTCTTGATCGTGCGATAAAGTTGATTGTACGATTGTTCCTCATTTAACTCCTGCATTGCTCTAACTTTCAGTAAATGGCTTCTAACAAGAAGGCAAAAACTGGCCATGGAGCTGATGTTACCCCAGGAGTGTCAGTTGATTCTATCATTGATGATGCGGTTGAACACCCGAGGGGTGATGATATTTCCCCGATTACTACACTGCCTGGTTGTACTATTTATGCTCAGGGTGCAACAATTCTTACACATGGCGAGGGTGCAACGAATCCTACACTTGATATTCTGATTCCACCTCCAGCCCAGCTTCCGGTCTCGGTGTTTCTGATGGGGATCGTAGGAGAGCCATACTGATGTTGGCTCAGATAGTGGCTTCCCAGGCCTATATGTTGAATGTTTCCCCTACTTCTTCTAGTCTGCAAGGGGACTCTATTGGTTCCAAGGTTAACAGGTTTCTTCAGTTAGGTCCTCCAGTGATCACGGGTACTTATCCCGAAAAGGATCCCCAGGATTGCATCGATGAGATGCACAAGACCCTCAGGTTTATGCGTGCTACTAAGAAAGAGGGAGTGGAGTTGGCGTCCTACCGCTTGAAGGGGTGGCCTATTCTTGGTTTGAGATGTGGGAGGACAATCGTGAGGAGGGGATCCCTTCGGCGAGGTGGAGTGAGTTTACCGACGCTTTCATGGATAATTGTTTGCCTGCCGAGACTAAGGCAGCCCGTGCTGCGGAGTTTGAGAACATAAAATGGGGTAGGAAGAGTGTGTGTGAGTACAATATGTAGTTTGTGTGCCTGCCCATGTATGCACTTCATATGTTGCCCACTATGGAGGCTAGACTGTGTCGGTTTGTACAAGGCCTTAGCCCTTTGGTTATCAATGAGGCCGCTACAACTGCCTTGAATTCTGACATGAACTATGGGAAGATGTTAGCATTTGCTCAAGCTACTAAGAACCGTAAGTTGAATAACGGAATTGAGTGAGAGGGTAGCAGTAAGGCCCTGTCCGTGGGCAACTTTGGGAATTCATTTGGTGGCGGTAGGTCAACATTCGGGGGAGGGTCATTAGGGCCATCCCAGTTCTTGATAAAATGCTCAAATTAGCTAGAACCATGATCATCTTCCTAATTTTGGTTCAATTTGCTACTTTTCTAAAATAGATTGAAGTTACTAAGATTTCCGGAACATTTAGAATTAAGGAAACTAAAGTAAGGTATGTTGGCTAAACTCTTCTCTAAAAATTTAACCCCACAATATCCATGTAAGTTCCGAGTTGCTTATTGTGAATCGATTACCCGGATAAGCTGGTGTGAAAAGACATCCGTGATCAATATTCAATTTAAATGCTCTTGTTATTTTGTTCAACTATTTGAGAATGTGTTCAAAGTAGGGCTTGCATATCTAAATGCCTTGACCACAAGTTGTGTTTCAAAGGGAAGCTAATGAAGGCTTGTGTAAGAAATTGTAATGTGCCTAAAACTCCTATTTGCTCAAATGTGTGCTTAGATGTCTTGAATAGAAATGCCTTATTGTTGGAAAGTCCATAATGATGTTTGAAAGTAAAAAGGTGTGCATGCAATATGAATCACGTAATGCAAAATGTGAAATATGAAATGTGAAATATGAAACACGGCAAATGTGCTAAGAGAAATAATACAATTGTGAACACTAGTGACAATGAAATGAAGAGATGTGCAAGAAATATGAAACGAGATGATTGATAAAAAAGGCTGATGTCTCACATGAGATGGCCTACTTGATGGGGTCGTGGACGGAGGCCATGCCGCACACATGGCAGTGACTGTGTTAGAATTGTAATTAAAACTGTGATATGGTTGATGTATCGCATGAGACAGCCTAGCCGATTGGGTCGTGATCGAATGCCATACCGCATACATGGCGGTGAATGTGTTATAATTGTAATTGAAATTGTAATTTGGTGGATGTCTTGCATGAGACGTCCTAGCCGATCGGGTCATGAATGGACACCATGCAGCACACATGGTAGTGACTTTGATGGAATTCGTAATCGAAATTGTTGTACCAAATATTTCCCAACTTAAAATTTGGAAATTTATTTAAAACTTATCCTATCTCTAATTTGATATTTGGTAATTTTTTGAGGCTTTAACTGATATTATGACTGTTCTTACTTGCATTAATGCTCGTTTCTTTGCGAGAGTGTTTAGTCATATATATTAGTACTATTCAATAGTACTAACGTCCTTTTTGCTTACATCATTAATGGATGCAGGTGGTTCCACAGCAGGCGACACTGATCAGTGATAGCACTACACTCTTTTCCCAGCTGATTTTGTGAGCCCTACTTCACTCGGGGTCATGTATCTTTTGTTCATTTTATCACCATGTTTTGAGATATAGCCGGAGCCTTATTGCTGGCACTATCATTGTACCCTTTTGTATCTTATAGATGCTCTGTAGATATAGCGTGGGTGGTATGTAGGTATGTGAAAATTCAAATTGGTAATGTTGTAATTGTTTCACACGTTCCATATCAAACTATAAAAGAGTATGTTGTTTGAAACTTATAAATGATAAAACTACTGATAACGATTTTGAGTTGTAGTTTACTTGATCCTCCTCATCGCTTGACTAATGAATTGGATTTTACTGCTATTCTTGAATAAGTTCGGGTAGAAGGTAATGTACAGGCTTGCTCGGTAGGGTTATCTCGGTTGAGCACCGGTCGTGCACCCTGAGTTTGGGGCGTGACACTTGATTGCGTGGTTTCTCGGTCTTCTCTGTATGAGCCCATTAGTGCACGTCAGTAGGATGACCCCTATTTGCTTGCCCTTAAGGACACAATGCATCATGGTAATGCCAAGGAGGTTTCTATTAGAGATGATGGGGTGTTGCGGATGTAGGGCAGGACATGTGTGCCCAATGTGGATAGGTTTCATAAGTCTATCCTTGAGGAGGCTCACACTTCGCCGTATTCCATTCATCCATGTGTCACCAAGATGTATCAGGATTTGAGTCAGCACTATTGGTGGAGAAGAATGAAGAAAGATATAGTAGAGTATGTTGATCAGTCTTTGAGTTGTCAGCAGGTGAAGTACGAGCATCAGAGGTATGGCAATTTGCTTCAGTGACTTGAGAATCTATAGTGGAAGTGGGACCGTATTATCATGGATTTCGTTGTTGGGCTCCTACAGACTTTGAAGAAATTTGACTCAGTGTGTGTTATTATGGATAGACTGACCATGTGTGCACACTTCACTCCAGTTGTGCCTACCTATTCTTCAGAGCATCTGGTTCAGATCTATATCCGTGAGACAATTCGTCTCCATGGTGTGCGGGTGTACATTATCTCCAATCAAGGAACGCTCTTCACATTGTATTTTTGGAGAGTTGTGCAGCATGAGTCAGGCACACAGGTTGAGTTGAGTAGAAAAATTGAAACCCCAGACAGACGGGCAGTCCGAGCGCACCATTCTAATCTTGGAGGATATGCTTTGTGTCTTTGTTATGGATTTAGAGGGTTCATGGGATCAGTTTCTACTCGTTGTAGAGTTTGGCGGCAACAACAGCTACCTATCGAGTATTTAGATGGCTCCTTATACGGCTTTATTGTCACAACCCAAATCGGAGGGCCGCGAAGGGAACCACGTGCCTTACTCAACCGAGTACCAACATAACGTATCTTTCTTATCACACCATCATGGGTAAATAGGACAGAAGGGTCGTCATGAGATAACCAGAATAAAACGTAAAGGAATACTCGACATTTGATGATCCAGCATGATTTAGAAACTTATACATATGACAGAAGGGCCTATAAGGCCGACATGATCATTTGTACACTCAAAACATACACCGACAAGGCCATACAAGTACCCATATACATGACATTTGTCTACAAGCCTCTAAGAATGCATAAAAATCATAATGGTCTGGACATGGTCCCGCCATACCAATCAATACATGCCCAGAGCATACTGACCAAATAGGCAACTCCAGAGCAAGTGGAGTGTACCAACACCTTCCACTGAGCAGATATCCTACTAGGAGGACTGTCAACCTGTCTATCCGGACTTAAGGGCATGAAACGCAGCGTCCCCAAGCAAAAAGGACTTTAATACTAATAAAGTTCTGAGTTTGTAAGGCATGAAAAGTAGTATATAAAAGTCGTGAAAAAAGCATGGAGTAAAGGACTCAATTTGTAAGTCTTAATATCTCAGTAATCGTGAAATCTTCATAGTGTCATGTATATGGGTATAAATGTCATATCATGCATAAGTATATGCATACATAACATCATCAAGCCTTTGAGGGCATCCCATCATATCATCTTGGCCTCATTGGGCGAAATCATAAACATATGCCAGTTGATCAGGTAGCTGGTGCATATATAACATCGTAACCTTCCCCATACCACATATACATATAATATACCCATATATAATGCCATCTGGTCATGGTTCAATGTACATGTATATATGAATGCAATGCATAACGAAGTAAGTCAATAAGATCTCTCAGAATGTCATAAGATAAATATGCATTCGTTTAATATCGTGAAATAAAATTTATCAACTTATGTATTTTCTGAGACCCATGAACAAACGATATAATAACA
>AWOL01S0029601.1:57236-76099 GCA_000715115.1 Nicotiana otophora
TTAAATGCAAGCAATTGCTTTTCCTGGTCGTTTTGCCTCCTTGTTGCGTGCATACTCAGCTTATTTTAGTTCCCACACATATTGGAGTTCCATACAACCCATATGATCTTGAATATCACCTTTTGATTTTGATATATATATATATATATATATATATTCTTCTTCCCGTTCATTAGCCACGATAGGTGCCACCTGCTGATGGAGTGCATACAATATTGTTGTGAGACTGTTGTTTTATGACCATTTCCTCTTTAGGCGACTGTTCTTGGTTAAAGCCTTCTTCTTTATTTCCTCTGCTAGTCTTTCATTGTAGTACTTAGGGAGGACCCTCTGATTCTTGTAGGGCTTCGAGCTTATAAAATCGTATACTCAACGGAATTTTTGATGTTCGTACTCACATATAAAAATCCTTAGTTACTTACCTCCATACTTATATGCATGTACGGTTTCTCCCGAACTGAAGTTTTGACTGTCTTCCCTTAACACTCATACGATATCTTTAACTACCCCAACTCCTATTTGAATATTTCTCAAGGTCACGATGTCATATCTGCGAGGCTGAATTCCACATGTTGGGGTTCACTATGTTTATCTTGCAAGATCTATTGATTTACCTGTATTCTCTTGTATAGCCATAACGAGGCTCTTCCTGAATCAACTACTAACTACTCATTGGCTCATTCTCGTATCAATATTCTATGTAATCTTTCATGGGTCATTTCCTTTAACTTAACTTACGTCCCGTACTAGCTCCTTATCTATCAATAACATCTCAGGCAGGAACCCTTACCTCCTCTCCTTGACGTCGTGTTTACATAATGTTCTGGAATCGTAGCATATCTATCGGACATGAATAAGTGCAATCTTATCCCTTTCTCATTCTTATCACATTCTTCCTTTACCATTTTCATAGTTACTAGAACCACTTAATTCAGACCATATTCCCCCCCCCCCTTTAGGGGAGCTCTAAGATTTAGTGCTACGATGATCTACGTATAGATGTTTTACTCTCTCATCTTTGGCATCTTTTCACATCATCGATGATCATTACTCGCCTCGCGGTAATCCTTCAATACCAAGGATAAATAAATTCCTCACTCGTGAGGGTGACACTTAGTGTAACTGGAACATACAGTCCCTTAAGCTTAACTTTACTCACCTAGCTTGCTTTAGGGAAGCGTCTTCCTGAATGACCATTCTCTGCATTTCTCATGAATCTTCTTCTGTTGTCCACTCTATTATCGCCGGAACAAAATCTGAAATTCTCATGATGCTGACTATTATCCAATCACTCAGTCCCTAATTCATGTTTAGTTTATCTTGTTCACCAGCCCATAATGATATTTATTATTCTGGATTCTAACTTTTCCTTCCGGTAGTCGCGTTGGAGTTCCGAACTTATTTCTTGAAATGAGGATTTGACTTTATGGCCTATACTCTTTTGTTGTCTCAAGGCCTGCCACCTCTCGTCCTTTCCTTTAATTGACTATAGACTATGTAATACTGTTATCTTTTTGATCCACCGTTGTCATCCATGCATTATATCTTACTCATAATGCTTCATTAACTCTTTTCTTATTTCTCTCTAACATTTATGTCTATCACTTTATTTTGAAAACTCGAAGAAGACATTCTTTTTCTTTTAGCTCCTCTTGCTCCATCCAGTGGCTCTTAGGGTTGCTTAACGTTCTCGCTCTACTAAGGACACGAGCCACACTAAGCTAATATTCTAGCGTGCACCATCTGGGTGCCTCACAAGGAGATCTATTAGCACCTTTGTAATATCCTTCAGAAATGCCAACTAGCACAAACAATCCATTTACCATTTTGGGTTACTCTCACCCCAGCCGGATCCTAATATCCTATCCTTTTCTTAAACTACACATCTTATACCCCAATAAGAAATAATTGAGATGGGTGTGGCCAATTCTACATACGTCCGTTACTGTTGAAGGTAAGTTACGATGCTTATACTTTTCAGCCGGAGTTGAAAATACCAGTAATCTTCATTAACTGGGTACCTCGTACCCTTCTCATCTTGCTCCTTCTACTTGTTGAAGCTTGTATCTATATTCTAAACCTCTCATTGCCTTTTACCATAGAGGTGGATAGATATTCTTTCCTTAAGGCTCCTTATCAAAAAGCTTACACGTAAGGTACACACATGTTCTGCTGAAGACCTCAAATTTATCCATCATAGGAATGATGAAAACTCGAGCTTCTCTAACTCAACTCTTACCACAGCTTTATCTCTACCAACAATCTTTCTAGATGTAGGCATCGTCGTATTATGAATAAGATAGAGTTTAGGAAATTAAGTTCTTACAACGGAGCTCTACCACACGATCTAGAGTAAGAAGAAAGAGTGACAGTCTTAAATGCCCTGTAGCCTCATGCTTATAAGTGTGGTGCACGAAACACCCATAAACAAGACTCTACTAGAGACATCTTGTAGACTCCCTAGGACAGAACTGCTCTAATACAACTTTTGTCACGCCCGAACCTGGGGGCGAGACCGGCTCTCGGTGCCTCACCTATCCTCGTGTACGAACTTGCGACTAAGGGACTCTGAACATATAATGTCATACTTTGGACATGGGCCACATTGCAGGACAATTGCGAATACTGACTAAATATCAATAAAAAGCTGGGCCAACAAGGCCGTCATAACTACTAAAACTGACAATCCAATAAAATATACATAAAAGGCCTACAAGCCCAACATACTGCATTAACTGACAGAATATGTCAACAAGCCTCTACTGATGGATATACTATGATCGGAATAAGGCTCTGACCTACTCATAATATATATATATATATACAAAGATGTACATAAAGCTCTAGGCCCGACAACTCCGAAGGGTATGGAGGCTACCGATCAAGCTAAACTTGGGCAACACCTAATAAGGAAGTCTACCCGTCTGTCTGTCTGAACTTGCACGCATAAAATGCAGCAACCCTAGAAAAGGGACGTCAGTACGAATTAATGTACCGAGTATGTAAGGCACTATACTGAAAGCTGAAACTGAACTGGTAATATAATAACTGAAAGCAACTGGAAGGCAAAGATAATTTGAAGATATGCTTACCTACTGATACTGACATAACTCTCTCAATATAATAAGTAAAATAACTGTCTGGCCTTATAAGGCTCGGTATATATATAACTGCTATGTCGTAGTACGCTCGCTCCTAGGCGCTTGGCCATACTAGGCTCTGTAGCTCGGCCAACTGGGCTCGCTGATAGGCACTCGGCCACAGTAGGCTCGGTATATAACTTACCATCTGATCAGAGGTTGCCCAATAGGGGCTTGCCCATCGATTATAGCTCGATGGTAATGAAAATACTGTAATACTGTATATATATATATAGACTTTTGCTCTATTAACGTAAAAAAGGAAATAATCAATTGAATATGAAATCCCGATAAGGAGAATATTGTAACTTACAAGACTAGGAAAATATACGTAAATTCCGGGACATGAATTGTTTTTTCTTTATACCTCGTTATCAAACTTGTGTAATTAAGAGAACATGCAAAATGAAGGAAAAACTTAGCCTTAACATACCTCGAGTAGAAAAAAATCTGTATGATGTTCTTGGAAAAGGTTGCAATGTACTCCTTTAGAATCGCAAAATTTAACATTTCTACAGTTCTAAAAATTTTCGTTGGATTGGTTGAACAATCACATTGCTTAATGTGTAAAACTTCTCGATGGAATTGTTGAAACTTGTAGGAATTGTTAGCATTCTGATTGTAAGGATTAGTTGAAGATTTTGTAAGAAATTTCTTTGAGCTAATGTCTGATTGTAGTATTTTTGCATTGAAAATGTCGGCATGAGGTGTATTGTAATTAACACCTTAAATTGCCACCTACCCAACATGACTAATGAGTCATTTGGTTTGGGTGGTGGCTTGCTGCCACATAGGGTGGGGGAGGGGTTTTTAATCTTATCCTATAATTAATAATTAATTAGGTATTATCCCACTACCCGATAATTAACCAACTACCAACATAATTAAGAATTATCCCAAATTACTTAAAANTTTCAAATATTGCTCATTTCTAGCATACCTTATACACCTCACTATCATGGCCATGTGGTACCTTGTATGCTACTAGTCCATAAATATCGAGTTTTTTAGCTCGGGCCATATTTTATCCCAAAATGTCAAACTTCGACGAAATTCATTTTCTTCGATTTGCGTACCCTCTCACCTTCACCAATTTACTTATATAATGCTTATAATCATGAAATAACCTCATTCCCGAATTTGAGTCGATTAACTTACGACGAAACTTTATCGTACGAAAATGCGGGATGTAACAAGTGAATACACCTCTCTAAGCACCTTAATACATGTACTCTAAAATTCAAAACCCCATACTTATGTCAAACCAAAACTCCACCTTCACGTCAATATACATCAACTCCCAAATTATTTAAGCACAATTACATCAAGAGTTACCACTTATCCAAGAAAGTTTTTCACAACAATACAACTATTGTTTCTTCATTTTTTCAATTTAAGTGGCTCTTACGTTTTCAAAACAGTGCACCTTTCTCCTTATTTCATTAGTTCCACGCAAAAGCCAAATCAGCCACCCCACATTTCAACTTTTACAAAGTTGATAACAATTTCAAGTGCTCACGAGTTGTACAAGGTTTAAATAGATGGTCAATTCAAACAAATGAGTAAAGCTTCTAACGTGGTTGCCAAAGAAACTTGATTACAGGCTCAAAGGGGTTAACTAAGATACATAACAATTAGGTGGGTAAAAGCATATAACTGGGTCAACAAAGAAATGCCTATATCACTTCTAAGACTGAACAAAACAACTATTTCGCTTTGCAAACGCACATGGAAAGTTCTAGACATCATAATTGGTCGGGGAAGGATGGAATCCTCCACAAAGAAAAAGGGCCTTAAGGCATTGATGCACACCTAGTATTTGATAATATGCCCAAATGAGCTAAAACCATGTTCATTTTCCTAATTTTGATTTAATTTTGTTATATTGCTAAAATAGATTGAAGTGGCTAATATTCCGGAACATCTTAGAGTTTTAAGGAGCTCAATTGAGGTATGTTGGCTAAACCCCCACGGTGATCATGTAATTGGAGTAAGCCCTTGATCATTATAGAATTGGTGATTTCCAACATGTTTGTGTTGAAGGATGTAAGTTCAATATTTGATAATGATATTGAATGTGGAAAAGGGGTCTGGAACTATGCAATATGGCCAAGTTCCAAGAATGACTTTGTAATCGTAATCACTTGTGTCAATGAATCGAAAGTACATGAAAGAAGTATGATTTGAGATGGTTGACTGAAAACGGTAATGTCTCAAATGAGATGGCCAGCAGGTCTGGCCGAGATCGGACTCCTTGTAAGAACACAGTGGTACTGTGGATGAAATTTTAAAAAGGGTATATGTCTCAAATGAGATGGCCTAGTCGATCGGGCCGTGATCAGACGCCATGCCGCACACATGGTGGTACTATGCTGGAAAGTTATAATAAAATTATAGAAATGTCTCAGACGAGGCGGCCTCGTCGGTCGGGCCAAGATCGGACTCAGTGTAAGAATACAGAGGTATTGTGAATTGTGCAACATCGGTACTAAAGATCACCCAACCTAGTAATATGGAAATTGTCTTGAAATTGTATATGATCCTTAACTTATTGTTTTACTATTATTTAAAACCCTTATTGTATTCTTGACTGTTCCTCTTATATTCTTATTCATTCTATTGAGTTGGTGTTTAGCTATACATACTAGTGCTATTCGATGGTACTAACATCCCTTTTGCCGGGGGCGCTGCATTTTAAATGGATGCAGGTGGTTACATAGTAGACAGTGCAGATCACATATAGTACTGCATCCTCTTCTCAGCGGACTCGGTGAGCCCCATTTCATTCTGCGGGTCATGTATTGTATCTTTTGTTTATATAATGGTCACTTTTTGAGGTATAGTTGGGGCCTTGTTGCCGGCACCATATTTAGTCTCTTTTGTATCTTTAGAGGTTCCGTAGACACTATGTGGCTTGTATATGGGTGTTGGGAATGTTAAACGAGTCATGTTGTGTTTGATCACTTATTCCACTTGAACTTTAAGAAATGTGTATTTTTGGACTTAAAAGTGAAATGACTAATGAAATAATTAAGGATTGTATAAATGAGACTCCTAATGTATAATTACTGAAATCACGTCTTCTCTTCATCATGGGTTAATTGGGTAGAAAGTATCTAACAAGCTTGCTCGGCCAGGTTCGCTCGGTTGAGCGCCGGTCGTGCTTCCCGAGGATGGGGCGTGACAAACTTGATATTCGCGATCGCGTGAGTTGGTCCGCGATCGCATTGAGGAAATGACTGGGAGGAAATGAGACTCTATTTTTAATGATATGGAGCTTGGGGAGAGGTAATTTTCGGGAGATTTTCAAGGGAAGATTCAGAGTAAGTGTTCTTAACTCAATTTTGGTCAAATTACCCGAATCTATAGTTATTTTAGCATTTAATTGGTGTTGTAAGATGGAAAAGAATTGTGAAAACTCTTAAGGTTAAATTTAACATTTGAGGGTCGAGTTGATGTCAGAATTTAGTAAATTTTATATGGTTGGACTCGTGGCTGGATGGACGTTCATATTTTGTGACTTTTGTCAGGTTCCAAGACGTGGGCCCCACTGGAAATATTTGAGTGGAATTTCAGATTTTGTTGGAAAATTTGTATTTTCATATGGAATTAATTCCTATAATTTGTGTTGACTGTATCGAATTAATTGTGACTAGATTCGAGGCATTTGGTGGCCTATTCGCGAGGCAAGGTCATATTGGAAGGAAGAATTACATGATTTGAAGTAAGTAACACATCTAAACTTGATTCTGAGGGTATATATTCCCAAAATTACGTGTTATGTGACTAGTTTTGAGGTGACGCACATGCTAGGTGACGGGCGTGTGGGCATGCATAAACCCNTGGGCGTGCACTGTAGAATTCGTGACATAATTTATTATGTGAAAATTTATCATCAAATAATTATATCATTATCCACATATCCTCCACGTGTTAGAGGAATTGAGTTGAGACTCATATTAAAGCTCATGTTCAGAATATGTGCCGATATTTTTAGGACCCGCAGAGGTCGTGTTGTTGTTGAATTAATTGTTTAAAAATGTAATTTATACTCAGTCACATCTATTATTTGCATATCATATCTCAGTGTTTATTGCCATTCATTGATACATCATATCATTTTGACGGGCTGATTTTCATGACATTGTGAGCCTGAGAGACTGGAAAGGTTAATGACTGAGTGAGGCCAAGGGCCTGATTGTGAGTTATATTTATGGGATCATGCTGCACGCCGCAACATGCTTTGTTGATTTATGCCTGGACCTGGATTATTATAGCGCTTGGGATGAAGGAGCCCCTCCGGAGTCTGCACCCCACACAGTCAGCACAGTGGATATTATATTTGGGATGGAGTTGCCATATATATTCACATTTGAGATGGAGTACCCAGGGCATGGAGTTGCCTTATTTATTTATATTTGGGATGGACTTCCTAGGGCATGGAGTTGCCTTATTTATTTACATTTGGGATGGAGTTCCCAGGGCATGGAGTTGCCTTCTTTCATTTATATCTAGGCTAGATTGGCCATATACAGTACTAAGTGAATGACTGTGAGTTGCTATTTATATTGAGGGATGGATCTTCCCCGGGCTGGACCTGCATGTACAGTACTGTGTGATTCAGTACTCTAACAGTGTGAGTACGTGATTCTTCCATGGTAGTATACCATATACAGCATGTACATTGGCATGTAGATATAGAGACGTCATATTCCTTGTATCAAACAGAGTTGATTTATTTTACTTGTATTAAGTTATCTGTTGAACTTGAAAACATGCCTACATTTCTGTACTGTCGTTTCATATTGGACTGTACATGTTGAGCTTGTCGCTACTTTCAGCCCAAAGGTTACCCTTGTTACTTATGGAGTACATGGGGTCGGTTGTACTCATATTACACTTTGCACTTCGTGTGCAGATCCAGGTACTTCCGAATACGGCGACTTCTAGGTTTCGGAGTTCGGAGATCATCTGTTGGAGATTATCAAGGTAGCTGCTTGGCATCCGCAGACCTTGACTCTCCTTTCTTTCAGTTATATGCACTATTCTATATTTGCAAATAGTGTTTTATCAGTCATACTATGTCATCATTTAGATGGTCATGTACTCAGTGACTCTGCGTTTTGGGAGTGTATTTGTATCAGTATTTGTGGCATTTTCTATTAAATCTAAATTTTATGTTTTCAATCGTAAAAGAATTTTTATTTTATTGAGGTTGTCGGCTTGTCTAGTAATGAGATAGGCGACATCACGACAGGTGAGATTTTGGGTCATGTTAAGTTGGTATCAGAGCCTAGGTTACATAGGTCTCACGAGTCATGAGAAGGTTTAGTAGAGTCTTGCGAATCAGTAGGGAGACGTCTGTACATATCTTCGAGAGGTTGTAGAATCCTTAGGAAAAATTTCACATTCTTGTATTCTAGTCGTGAGACTTATTGATTCCGGGAACTAAATCTCTATTATTCTATTCTTTCACAGATGGTGAGGACACGTGATACCGGATCAGGTGAACATCCACCAGTAGCACCAGTTTAGGCCACGAGAGGCCAGGGCCATGGTAGAGGCCGAGGTGTAGCAAGCAAAGCAGCTAGAGCAACACTTGTAGATCCACCAGTTGCTCCAGCTCACGAGCGGATTACAGAAATAGATGCGCCGGTGGGACCAGCTCAGGCACCATCTATGCCTATTATGATTCAAGGCATTCAAGAGGCGTTGGCTTAGATATTGAAGGTTTGCACTGGCCATGCTTAGGTGATTTCGGCTAAGGCTGTACCTGCCATTTCTCAGGCCAAGGGAGGTACTCATACCCTCGTCGCCCGTACACTAGAGGATGCCCCCCTTCGCACATGCTACTTCTCAGGCTGGGGGAGGTACTCTACACCTGCAGGGACTCTAGATACCGGGGGTACTACTAGTCTAGCCGGTTGCAGCTGCTCAGACCCGTGTGATTTTTATTATGAACAACGACTAGCAGAAGAGATTAGAGAGATTTGGGAGACTGTATCCTCCATCATGAAGTGGAACTGAGTTAGAGGATGCTCAAGATTCTTTGGATAGGTGCCAACAGATTCTTCATACATCGGGTATTTTGGAGAGCTGTGGGGTCTCATTTACTACCTTTCAGCTGACCAGGGCAACCTTCAGATGATGGAGGGCTTATGAGAGGAGTAGACCAATTGGTGCAGCACTGCTTTCATGGCATGCGTTCTCAATCCTCATTTTGGAGAAGTTTGTGCCACGGACCCGTAGAGAGGAACTATGCAGGCAATTCGAATAGCTCCATCGGGAGGACATGTCGGTTACCCAGTATGAGATGAAGTTTTCAGACTTGGCGCATCATGCAGTCTGGTTGTTTCCCACTAAAAGGCAAAATATTAGGAGGTTCATTAATGGCCTCAACCAGCAGTTTCGTTTTGTTATGACTCTAGGGAATGAAGCAGGTGCAAAGTTCGATGAGGTGGTCGATATTGCTCGATAGCTAGAAATGGTCCGTACTCAGGAGCGTGAGGAGAGGGAGGCCAAGAGATCTCGTGGTCTGGGTAATTCCAACAGTGTTCCTTTTTGGGGATAGTCCTATCACAACAGCGGTCGACCTTATAGGCCCGATCAGATGACTCGTTCGGCTCATCGTGGTGCATCAGCTAGCCATGGTTCATATAATACTCCACCGAGTGAGTCATCTCCTAGTGCACTTCCAGCTCAGAGTTCATCTCGTGCACCATTAGTGCATGGTTCATCTATACCAGTTTCTTCTGGTAGTTATTCTGATTCTCGAGGTCACCTCCGTACATACCGCCATTGTCAGAGAAGGGTTGTTTTGAGGGTGTAGATTCAGCTCATATGAAGATACATTGTCCCCGCCTTTCACGAGGTCCAGTTGAGAAAAGGAGTTAGGTTGCGGCTCCCTCACTAGTTATTCCACCACCCGCCCAGCCAAAATGGGGTGGGGCACGTGCAGCTAGAGTTCGCCCTAAAGGAGGAGGCAGATCAGGTAGTGCTCATGCTAGATTCTATGTTATTCCTGCCAGACCACATACAGTTGCCTTAGACACGGTAATCACATGTATTGTCTCAGCATGCCACCAGGATGCTTCTCTATTATTTGACCCTAGTTCCACATATTCGTATGTCTCATCATATTTTGCTCGTTGTTTTGAATTGCCCCGTGAGTCCTTAGTCTCACCCGTTCATGTATCTATGCCGGTAGGCAATACTATTATTGTGGATCGTGTGTGGTAACCATTAGGGGATTGGAGACTAGAATTGATCTTTTGTTGCTTAGTATGGTGGATTTTGATATGATCTTGGGTATGAATTGGTTGTCTTCATGCCATGCTATTCAATATTGTCAAACTAAGACTGTGACGTTGGCAATGCTAGGGTTTCCAAGGATCGAGTGGAGAGGCTCTATAGAGTTTGTCCCCAGCAGGGTAATTTCTTATTTAAAGGGCCAACGAATATTTGGGAAGGGGTGTTTATCATATTTGGCCTTTGTGAGAGATGTTGATGCAAACACTCCTACTATTCATTCTATTATGGTAATGCGAGATTTTTCGGATGTGTTTCCTGCAGATCTTTCGGGCATGCCACCCGACAGGGATATAGATTTCAGTATTGACTTGGTGCTGGACACTCTGCCCATTTCTCTTTCTTCATATCATATGACACTAGCAGAGTTGAAAGAATTGAAAGAGTACCTTCAGGAACTTCTTGATAAGGGGTTTATTAGGCCTAGTGTGTCACCTTGGGATGCACCGGTTCTATTTGTGAAAAAGAATGATGGTACTATGCGGCAGTGCATTGACTACAGGAAGTTGAATAAATTTACAATCAAAAACAGGTATCCTTTGACGCGTATTGATGATTTATTTGACCAGCTCCATGGAGCTAGAGTAGTTTCCAGAATTAATTTGAGGTCTGTGTATTACTAGTTGAAATTCGGGATTCAGATATTATTAAGATGGCATTCAGGACCCGTTATGGACACTATGAATTTCTCGTGATGTCTTTTCGGCTGACCAACACCCTAGCAGCATTTATGCACCTAATGAATACTGTATTCCAGCCATATCTTGATTTGTTTGTCGTAGTTTTTATTGATGATATCCTGGTGTACTCATGTAGCCATGAAGAGCATGCACAACATTTGAGAATTGTACTACAGTGGCTGAGGGAGGAGAAACATTTTTCCAAATTCACAATGTGCGAGTTGTGGCTTAGTTCAGTAGCATTCTTGGGACACGTGGTGTCTAGAGAAAGGATTTGTGTAGATCCGAGGAAGACAGATACAGTTCAGAGTTGGCCATGGCCATCTTTAGCTATTGAGATTCTGAGTTTTCTTGGGTTGGTCGGATATTATCATCACTTTGTGGAAGGTTTATCATCCATTGTCGCGCCTATGACTAAATTGTCAAAGAAAGGTGCTACATTCAGGTGGCCAGATGAGTGTGAAAAGAGCTTTCAGAAGCTCAAGACTGCCTTGACCACAACTCCAGTTCTAGTTTTGCCTTCATCGTCGGGTTTTTATACTGTGTATTTTGATGCTTCTCTGTCACGCCCCAAACTTGGGGAGGCATGGCTGGCACTCGGTGTCGTGCTAGCCCGGGTGAACCACTCTACAACTATTTTTTTCTTTGTAACTATCATGGGCTAATATGGCCACAATTCTTAATGTATAATTACAAGTGGGCAAACACTGTATTAATGAACCATCTTTATTAAAACATGAATATATATGGCCATCAAGACCTCTGACATATTGTACAAAATGAACCTCTGTCTACAAAGCCTCTAAGATGATTTGACATCAAATGGGATAGGGTACCGGCCTACCCATAAGTCTGTAGCAAAACTCTGACATGGTGACTCATAGACTCGGCTGCACTCTGAATGAGGTAGAGTCTTACCGATCCTTCGCTGAATGCCAATCTCGTCTACTATACGGGCTCGTCAAACTGATTATCTATACCTTCAGGCATGGATGCAGCGTCCCTAACAAAAGGACGTCAGTACGAATAATGTACTGAGTATGTAAGGCATAACTGAAGCCTAATATTAATTAAAGACATATAAGAATCAACCTGAATCTCTGAAGTGCCATCGTATATGCATACGTATTATACTTACATATATAATGCTTCTCTTTGAGACTATTTCTATTATCCATATCGTATGATACATGAGAGCCCAACTGATCAGTGGTAACTGCCAGATCGGCCGTAGCGCTGTGGTAAATGCATGACTGCCTGACCGGCCATAGCTCGCTGGTAAATGTGTAACTGCCCAACCGACCGTAGCTCGGTGGTAAATGCATGACTGCCCGACCGATCGTAGCTCAGTGGTAAATATGTAACTGCTCGACCGGCTGTAGCACGATGGTAAATGATACACAGTATCCTCTCCTAAAATTCGGTGCATACAAAATTCGTGCTCGACCGGCCGTAGAACGGTGCATACAAAATTCGGTGGAAACTTTATACTTACTTCTTACAACTTAGCTCTATGGAACGATCTAGAAACAAAAGAAGGGTAACATTTCCTAAATGCCCCATAGCCTCTCAATTATAAATATGGCACGCAACACACCAATAAGTGAGACTCTACTAGGCACGACTTTGTAGACTCCCTAGGACACAACCCGCTCTGATACCACCTTGTCACACCCAAACCTAGGGAGGCGTGGCTGGCACTCGTTGCGGTGCTGACCCGAGCGAACCACTCTGCAACTCTTTTTTTCTTTCTAACTACCATGGACCAATATGGCCACAACTCTTAATGTATAATTACAAGTGGGCAAACACTGTATTAATGAACCAGCTTTTTTAAAACATGAATACATATGGCCGTCAAGACCTCTGACATACTGTACAAAATGAACCTCTGTCTACAAAGCCTCTAAGATTATTTGACATCAAATGGGACAGGGTACCGGCCTACCCATAAGTCTGTAGCAAAACTCTGACACGATGACTCAGGGAGTCGGTTGCACTCTGAATGAGATATAGTCTTACCGATCCTTCGCCGAATGCCAATCTCATCTACTATGCGGGCTCGTCAAACTGATTATCTATACCTGCTGGCATGGATGCAGCGTCCCCAACAAAAGGACGTCACTACGAATAATGTACTGACTATGTAAGGCAGAACTAAAATATAACATTAATTAAAGACATATAAGAATCAACCTGAATATCTGAAGTACCACCGTATATGCATACATATTATACTTACATATATAATGCTTCTCTTTAAGACTATTCCTATTATCCATATCGTATGATGCATGACTGCCCAACTGGTCATTGGTAACTTTCCGACCGACCGTAGCGCGATGGTAAATGCATGACTTCCCGACCGGCCATAGCTTGGTGGTAAATATGTAACTGGCCAACCCGTTGTAGCTCGGTGGTAAATGCATGATTGCCCGACCGACCGTAGCTCGGTGGTAAATATGTAACTGCTCGACCGGCCGTAGAACGGTGGTAAATGAATATGCATGAAGATGCATTTATTGCCATATTATAAACATTAATATCTCTATCATATACCTCTATATGGACTAGATACATACTTAGACATGCTTGAATATCACTTTACCGGAATGAATAACATAGACATCCTTAACTGCTAAGAGTAGAACCACTTATGGAATAGCATTACATTTATGTATCGTTACTTGGATCATGCCAAAAGAAAAGAAGGGATAGCCTTAACATACCTTTGTCGTTTACCTAACCACACGATGACGGTTCAGCCCATTATACTTCAATCTCAGAAATATAAATTGGAACCAATACTGTATTAACCCCAATACCAAGGACAACAAGGAATCTTCCCAAGAGCATTTCTTCAATGGAATGAGCTTGTGCACTTACAATTGCCCCAAGAATAAGTGGTAGTGTGTCAATTTGAAATTTGTGATGATAACCAAGTTTATCAACCAGGGAACCAGAGGCTATTCTTCGTATGAATGCACCACCAATAAATATGCTCACCACAAGTCCTTCAAGAAATGAATTCCCCTCAAACCCAAGCTCTTTCGCAATCGATACAATAGGACCATTCATTACTCCAATGTGATAAAGAAATAGGAAATTTGACATAGAAGCAATCAAAATGTGAGGAAAAGCAGGTAACCATCCCAAATCCATTCCATCATCAGCAGTAGCAGAAACAACATTTTCTTGTAAAAACTCATTTTCATCCTATAGGGGTTGCTGTTTGTTAGCAACAAGGATTTTAGGTCTCTGGAAAGTGAAAACGAAGTAGAACATGAACAAGGATACTGTGTATCAATTTTAGGAGAGTTGTAAAAGTAAGGTTTTGGATCGAAACGGGGTGTGTAGAAGCATTGAAAAGGGTGAACTGATAATGCCCGATGTATTGGATGAAGCTTCTTAAATTAAAACTAAAAGGAGTTGAAATCTCCTTTGTTTCATTCCTTTAAATACTTCCACGCCAACTATCCCCTTTTCAAAGTTTCATTTTGATTCATGCCACCTATTTTAATGAATGTAAGAGTCAAAATGTTTCTAAGGCAAAAGCTGCCACGTGAGATAATCTAACTTTATCCAAAGATTTTTAATTATCTCCCACTAAAATTCATCAATTACCCAATTATCCACCTAATTAAGAATTATCTCAAATTACTTAAAATACTACTCATTTTTAACATACTTTATGTACCCTACTATCATGGTTATGTGGTACTATATAAAATAAATACATACACTATTATTTTATTAAAATATCCATGTAAAAATATATATATTTTCTCAACTTATAATATTTCTAATCTCATATAAAAAGTAAAAATTCTCGTACGCTTAATTCTCAAAATGGTAAAAAGATAACCTTCTTTTCTTGTGAGAAAATAATTTCTATCTTTACAATAAAGAAAATCGCATACACTGTCTTATATTATGTGTATAATTTAAAGCATTTTCGAAAGTAGTAATATTAATAACTATATAAAATCATACTTTTGAAACATTTTTTCTACAATAAATGTTCCACTCAAAATAAAGGCCATATCAAAATATATCTAACGGTATCAATATTGTTAAACTTACGGAGTCTTACATTAACATAGTCACCAATCCTCTAAAGTCTCATGAATGGTCTTAACCCTTTCTAGCGCATATGGATTACTACGACTAATTCTAATATTAAAGTACGAGATGTAACATTCTCGGATTGGTATTGGGTGTGTTTTAATGCAAGTGGGTAGAGTAATTGCTTATGCTTCGCTCCAGTCGAAGCCATATGAGAAGAACTACCATGTTCATGATTTAGAGTTGGTACCTATTATTCATGCATTAAAGATTTGGAGGAACTATCTCTACGGTATGTCTTGTGAGGTATTTACAGATCATCGGATCCTACAAAACTTATTCAAACAAAAGGATCAAAATTTGAGGCAGCACAGATGGTTGGAGCTGCTAAAGGACTATGATATTACTATTTTGTATCATCCCGAGAAGGCCAATGTTGTGGCCTATGTCTTAAGTAGAAGGCGGGGAGTATGGGTAGTATTGCATTTATTCATGTTTGTGAGAGACCACTTGCATCAGATGTTTAGGTTTTAGCCAATCAGTTCATGAGGTTAGATGTTTCGGAGGCCAGTCGACTTCTAGCTTGTGTAGTTTCTCGGTCTTCCTTATATGACCGCATCAGAGAGCGCCAGTATGATGATCCCCATTTGCTTGTCCAGAAGGACACCGTTCAGCACGGCGATACCAAAGATGTTACTATTGGAGATGATGGGGTGTTAAGGATGCAGGGTCAGATTTGTATACGGAACGTAGATAGGCTGCGTGAGTTGATTCTTGAGGAGGCCCACAGTGTGCGGTATTCCATTCACCCGGTGCCGCAAAGATGTATCATGACTTGAGGAAGCATTACTGGTGGAGAAGTATGAAGAAAGATATAGTGGGGTTTGTAGCTCGGTGGTTAAATTGTCAGCATGTGAAGTACGAGAACCAGCAATCGGGCGGATTGCTTCAGAGACTTGAAATTTCATAGTGGAAGTGGGAGCGGAACACCAAGGACTTTGTAGTTGGTCTCCCAAGGACTTCACAGAAGTTTGATGCTATTTGGATGACTGTGGATAGATTTACCAAGTCCGCACATTTTATTCTAGTCGGTACTACTTATTCTTCAGAGTGGTTAGCTGAGATTTATATCCACGAGATTGTTCACCTTCACGATGTGCCAGTGTCCATCATTTCAGATAGGGGCACATAGTTTACATCATATTTTTGGAGTGCAGTGCAGCAAGACTTAGGCGCATAGGTTCAGTTGAGTACAACTGTTACACCCCATATTTTTTTGTACGTGAAAGTATGCCAAAAATAAATTGGTGAAAGTTCGGAAATGAGATGTTACATCCCGTATTTTTATACGTTAAAGTTTTGTCGTAAGTTAATCGACGTAAGTTCGGAAATGAGACTATTTTGGAATTATAAGTATTATATTATTTCAAACAAGTGATAAGTAATTTCATGAAGGTGAGAGGGTAAGCAAATCAAAGAAAATGAGTTTCGTCGAAGTTTGTCATTTTGGGATAAAATACGGTACAAGCTATAATACCCCGTATTTATGGAGTAATGCCATACAAGGTACCACATGACCATGATAGTAAGGTATATAAGGTATGTTAAAAATGAGTAGTATTTTAAGTAATTTGAGATAATTCTTATTTATTTGGGTAATTGGTTAATTAATGATTTTTGTGGGGGATTAGATAATATTGGATCTTGGATATTTAATGATTTTGGATAAGTTTGGTATGCCTTCCCAAACGTGGCAGCAAGTGACAAGGATCAAAGACCTAACATTATGACTCTTATATATGAGTGAAAGGTGGCACATTTAAATATATATTATGTGGCATAGTCACCTTGCAAGGCGGGGCCCACAAAACCACAAAGATAAGGGGTCTTCTTACCTCATTAAGGGATGTATTTTGCTAATGTAACGATGGAATCTCTTTAATTCACAAAAATGGAGATGTTTTACATCTACCAAGAAACGTATTTTCAGCAAAAGAAGTTATACTACGCAATGTTATAGCAACTGAATTTTGCGATTATAAGAGAGTACGGTGCAATCTTTCTCAAGAATATCATATGGATTTTTCCCTACTTCGATCTGCCGTTGCGTGTTTTCACAAAAGAAATGTATTAGAGGGATTGTCAAGAGAATCAGCTCAGTTATGTTAAGGCTATCCCTTCTTTTCCTTTGGCATGATCTATACGACACAAACGAAATAAGAAAATGCACAACATCCATAAATCACTCTATTCATAGAAGTATTAGAGGTGCCTACGTTCTTGATTCCCCATATGTCTTATTATTCTATCGCCTGTTCATGGGTCTCAGAAAGTACGTAAGTTGATAAAGTTTATTTCATGATATTAATCAGAGATATAATGGTCTTATGACATTCTGAAAGATTTTATTGACGTACTTTTCATGCATTGCATTCATTTATACATGTACATTGATCCATGGCCAGATGGCATTATATGCGCATATTTATATGTATATATATGTATATGGGATATGGGAAAAGGTTACGCCGTTCTATACGCACCACCAACTGATCAGCTGGTATACGTTGATATTTGCCCACAATGGCCGAGATGATATGATAGGATGCCCTCAGAGGCTTGATGATGTTATGAACGCACATACCCATGCATGGTATGACATTTATACGCATATGAATGATATTACAAGTATTAAATGTTTCAAAGACCTATTTAGGCATACATGTTGAGTCTTTTACTCCATGTTTTTCTTATGTCTATTGTTTACTAATTTTCATTCCTTACATACTCAGGACATTATTTGTACTGACATCCCTTTACCTAGGGATGCTGCATTTCATGCCCACAGGTCCTGATAGACAGGTCGAGAGTCCTCCAAGTAGGTTATCAGTTCAGCGAAAGATGTTGGTGAGCTCCATTTGCTTCAGAGTTCCTTGTTTGGTCAGTATGATTTAGACGTGTATTGTTTGGTATGGCGGGGGTCTGTCCCAACCTTTATGACAATGATGTATTCTTAGAGACTTGTAGACAGATATCATGTACGTAAAAGATTTTATGGCCTTGTCGGCCTATGTTCAGTGTACGAGTGGTTATTTTGGTCTTATATGCCCGTATGTCTTATGCATAAGTTGATATTTCATGTGGTATTCTACTTATCTCATGGCAGCCCCTCCGGCTCAGTTATCTATGATAGTATGATACAAAAAGATACATTATGTTGATACTCGGTTGAGTAAGGCACCAAGTGTCCGTCGCGGCCCATCGGTTTGGGTCGTGACAAAAGTGGTATCAGAGCAGTTCTGTCCTAGGAAGTCTACAAGCCATGTCTAGTAGAGTCTTGTTTATGGGTGTGTTGTGCACCACACTTGTAAGCAGGAGGCTACATGGCATTTAAGACTATCACTCTTTCTGTTTACTCTAGATCTTGTGGTAGAGCTCAGTTGTAAGGACTCAATTTCCTAAATTTTACCTTATTCATAATAAGACGATACCTACATCCAAAGGACAGTTCGTAAGAGATTGAATGTGGCCGTAGAAGAGTTGAGTCAGAGAAACTCGATTTCGCATCATGCTTATGACGAATAAATGTAAGGTCTTTAGTAGATCATGTTGGTACTAAGACATGTAGTTACCTTCAACAATAACAGAGGTATGTACAATTGGCCGCACC
>AWOL01S0029601.1:88524-99407 GCA_000715115.1 Nicotiana otophora
GTTTTTGGTGAAATGCTTGGATGTTGAAATTTGGTTCTAAGGCTTATTAGTATGGGTGGAAGGAATAATCTTAAGTTGAGGTGGTACTGTTAGGCTTCTGAAGATTGGGGTGATGTGGGATCACCCATGAGAATATGTATGGTGATTTCATTCAGTGATTTGATGACTTCCAAATGGTTCTTAGCATGTTCGAGGACGAAATTAGTTTATTAAGAGGGGTAGAATGTAACGACCTGGCTGGTTGTTTTATGTATTGTAGCCTCGTTCCCCTATTTATTTTCTCTTATATGTTAATTTGTGGTTATGTGACTCTCCGGGGTGGTTGGTTTGGTTTCGGGTGTGTTTGGAAGTGAATTGGGACATTTAGTCCCAAAGTTTGAAGGTTATGTTGAAAGAGTTTACCGGAATTTGACTTTTCTGTAGATGACCCCATTACGGTGTTTTGCTTTTTCTGGTTGCTTCGAATAGTGATTTTTGACTTAGGCATATGTCCGGATGTGAATATGGAGGCCCGTAAGTTGTTTTGACATAAATAGGCGAAAGTTGGAACGTTAAAGGTTTGGAAGGTTTATAGGTTTGACCGAGGGTTGACTTTATTGATATAGGGCTCAAATTATTATTTCGGGAATTGGAATAGGTCATTTAGTTCATATGGGACTTGCATGGAAATTTTCAAGTCATTTTGAGGTGTTTAGGCTTGTTCGCCATTAGTTTTTTGCATTTAGAAATGTTCATTAGTTCATTAGGCTTGAATTGGGATGCGATTCGTGGTTTTAGTGTTGATCTGATTTGAGGTTTTTAGTAAGTTTGCATTATGTTTTGGGATTGGATGGTATGATTGGCCAGGGTCCCGGGGGCTTCGAGTGTGTTTCCGATGGGTTTTAGACCATTTCTTCATGTGTTGGAACTTTTGATTTCTATGCTCCTGGTATCCATCTTCGTGATCTCGAAGAATGTGTTTCAATCTCATAGAGTCTTCGCTGGTACGTGGCTTTTTGCTATTCGCATTCGCGAAGATAAGGATGCGTTCGCAAATCCTTGGGGTGTTTGTTCATCGTGAACGCGAGTGTGGGGATGCGTTCACGTAGAAGGAAGGTGAGATCGTGCGGTGGAATGCGTTTTTCATCGCGGTCGCCCGGAGGTTTCTGCGAACGGAAAGCCTGGGGACATTTGGTCATCGCAATCGTGTCAGTAGTCTTGCGTTTGCATAGGAGGTTTCAGATGTTGGTGAAATTTGTTCTTCGCAATCACGTAGGCTTTTCTGCGACCGCGAAGGGTAAAATTGTTGCACCCCTTGTTCTCGTACTTAAAAGTACATCGTAAGTCAGCTGATGTATGTTCGGAAATTAGATCCTCTTTTAAAGTACATAATGTAAGTTAATCATGTTACTTTTGAGGTTGCAAATATTTAAGATCATGAGCTGTAAGTACCAAGAGGGTTTGAAGGATTAGAAGCTAAAATAATCGAAGAAAATAAGCTTCATCGAAACGCGAAGTTGGGAATGCTATAACCTGTAATTTGGGGGTGATACTAGGATGATTAGCATGATAAAGAGGTGATATTATTAGGTGTTTTAGTCATATTATAGTGATGTGTTATTGTTTGAAGTCAAACGAGCTAGGAAACAAAAGTCGATAAACGTTGTCGCAAGTTACGTTGATAATTTTAGATAAACATTAGGTCTAATGTTACGTTAATATTATAGTAATTTGTTATTTACAAGGTGATCCAAACACCAAATTAACGATATACAAGTCTAGTTTACAACGCAATAAACCATTCGTCGATACGACATCGGAGTATACAGATGTTCGCTTTTTCACAAAACTGCACAAGTAGCTCCCTTTGGGACCCGCAAGTGCTGTTGAAGTTTATCTTGATATATAAAGTTGTAGCCTTCATCTCTAAGGCTCACTTCGACCCCAATCAGACCTGAAAAGTCTCTCTAGACATCCTAAATACATCCTTAGGGTTTTGAAGCAATCCCATCATCCGCAATTCAACATCAAGACGCAAACACATCAACGCGATACTTACGACATATATAAGACTTTGCCACCTCCCTTTCTCCTTATAACTCGTTTTTTAGAAAGATCTTCGTCATTAAGGAAGATTTGCACCTTTGTATTTTACTTATACAAGCATAAGTAAGGTTTGGATAAAAGGGAACAAGGTTTGAAAGCAAGAACACAAGAGGTTTGTAGGATTTTCGTTTTGTTTTCGGCATGATTTAGTTTAGCTATGTTCTAGCCTTTATTCTTGTTCTTTTACAGTTGTTCACGGGAAATATCAGCATGTATTGTATACTTGTATATTATTGAATTCCACATGTTTATTATGGAAGGAAATAGTTTAGGCTGGAACTTCAAAACTCAACAAGAGCAAAAGGGCAAATCCCCATTTGGCATATGCCATCTAGACTTTCGTTTGTTCCGTTCCTTCGAGGTTTTATGTATACCTAAACCCCATATCATCCTAATAGATTCATTTAAGATTACATAAGCTTAATTATCATGTGTTTATGCTTAGATTATTCCTATATCATATTTAGACTTTCATATCACAAGTTAGCCACTACGAGTCGACATTACATTCACAATTCTATTTTGTCGATCGTTTGACACTATTGTGGATAATTGGATCTCCTTTAGTTGGATGTTATCATCTTGGCCGAGTATTCATTCCCATGTATATTGTGGTTCTTTCTGTTGTTTTTGGGGATCACCAAGTTTTAGGGGAAACTCTGTCGACAAGTTTGGAAATTCGAAGAGTTTGACAAATCTTGAGTTCCTTGGTTCTAAATTGATTATAGAGGGATCATAATGAGTTAATTTATCTTAATATCTCATGTACATACTCAGTTTCTCCCTAAAATGGTGATAGGATCCACTGTCCAACTTATGGACAACGAGCGTCAGATTACATTTGTGATTCTGTTTATGGTTTCCTTCATGATCTCTTGAGCCCATATGATGTTGCCACATGTCTTATGCCTCATACATGCTTACATTTATTATGCTTGAGGGATATATCCCATAACACCAACAAGGCCTATTGATTATATGCTAGGGGGAGATAGCCCATAACTCCAGCGAGGCCTATTAGATTTGCCTTTACCCAGACTCATCCATGAATAAATAGGATACATATTTTCGTTAATCAGACAATAAGATGATCATGTCTGCAATACCAATTTCTTACCATAAATTATTTCATTTTAAGGTCTCAAAACACACACACACCTTTATGGTTCAAACTGGAACAAGTGATTTAATCACAACACAACTTGTTTATCATTCCCAACACCCATATACAACCCATACTTAGTCTACGGAGCCTCTAAAAATACCAAAGAGTGCAATGATAGTGCCGACAACAAGGCTCTGGGTATACATCAAAATACGATAACACATACTAAACAAAAGATACACAACCCAGGAATGAGATGTCGCTCACCGAGTCAGCTGGGAAGAATGAGCACTGCAATCACAAGTTAGTATCCTTCGTTGTGGAACCACCTGTATCCATTAAACATGCAGCTCTCCCGGCAAAAGGGACATTAGTACATGTCAAATAGTACTAATATGCAAACCAAACACCAATTTAAGAAATCAGAGATACAGTATAAATATGATGAATAAAGGCGACAATAGAATAGCATAGATAGTCGTTTAAACTAAATCAAGCTCATCAAGAGCTGTCATTAACATTTATAGAATTTAAGATGAGATCCTCTGTAACCATTTTCACACAAAGCGGCCTCGCCGCCTCACCTTAATGTATGCAGGTGGAGGTATAAGCACAATACCAACTCTCTAGTCAAGCAGCCTTGCCGCCTCACCCCAATGTATGCTGGTAGAGGTGTAAACACAATACCCATTTTCACACAAAGCGGCCTCGCCGCCTCACCTTAATGTATGCAGGTGGAGGTATAAGCACAATACCAACTCTCTAGTCAAGCAGCCTTGCCGCCTCACCCCAATGTATGCTGGTAGAGGTGTAAACACAATACCCATTTTCACACAAATGGCCCCGCTGCCTCACCTCAATATACGCGGGTGGAAATGCATCAATGATACTAATATCCACACAAAGCGGCCATGCCGCCTTACCCCAATATATATAGGTGGGTGGTGGTGCAACAACAATGCGAAAATCATACACAAAGCAGCCCTGCCTCCTCACCGCAATATATGCGGGTGGAGGTGTAACCCCATTCATAATCTCTACACAATTTGGCATAAAACTTTTCCACATAAATCACGACTTGGAATCATAACACGTAGATACACAATCCATAATTGGGAACACATCCTCAATTTATAATACAATATGATAAGAGCATTTGAAACACAAATTAAACATATATCTTTGACATAAAACTTATTTGGAATACTGAACTTATAATAAATATCTTGGAACTTACAAGGATATTGAGGTTCCAATTCTTAAAGAAGATTTTAGCCAACATACCTCAATTGAGCTTCCTTAAACTCTAAATGTTCCGGAATTCTTAGCAACTTCAATCTATTTTAGAAATATAACAAGTTGAACCAAAATTAGGAAGATGATCATGGTTATAGCTCATTTAAGCATTTTATCAAACACTAAGTGTGCATTAAGATTTCAAGGTCCTATTCTGGAGGGTTCCATCATCCCACAACCCATTCCTTATCATTTGTAGTTCAACAATATTCCTACACCACTTTGATAACACATGCATGTAAAATAAACAACTCTCTTACCCAAAAATTATCTTTCTAATTACCCATTATTAGATAATTTCGAAATTAGGGGTTATGGTGTAGAATCTTACCTCTAGGATGAAGACCTAGTGAGTTTTCCTTGTTAATCTTCAAAGATTCGAGCAAGAATTGAAGGACAATTTGTTGAAGATCACTCTCTCACTCTCCAAATGTTAGATTGTAGCTAAAAAATGGTACAAATCATCTATTTAGCGAAGTAAGATCGGGTTATAAAAACCCAAAAATGAATCTCCGGAACAAGGTATGTGGTCGCATATGCGAACGCAGAACTGATATGTGGTCGCATATGCGATCGCAAAATTGTTGCCAAACAAATCGAAAACAATCTGCTTGAGTCTGCGGTAGTTATGCGGCCCGCAGACCTGTTCTGCGGTCGCATAATGCACCACGAAATTGGTATACGGTAGCATAATGCACCGCAGAGCTTTTCCCAAATTGCCTCTCATCAGCTTCATTCTTCAACCATTATGCGGTCCGCAGAGTAATTCTGCTGCCGCATAGTGGGCCGTAGAAATACATTTTTCTGCCCAAATCTTCCCTTCTCTTTCCAGTTTATTGTTCAAACCAAAAAGTCCGAGCCGCGGAGAGCTTTTACGTGGCCTAGTCTGGCACCATGAGACATTATTTTTCCTTCGCAAAATTTTATGGGGCGTTACATTCTCCTCTACTTAGAATCATTCATTCTCGAATGAGGGTCAAATTCCATCATTACCATTTAATGTAACTCAATTGTTAATTCACACACACCAGTAGTTTCAAAATTTGTCTAACTCCCCAAATTTCTAAAAATTTGCCTTAGTCTCCCTTGTAACTGGGCCTATCCATCTGCTAGACAACCCCAGAAACACATCCTAGCAATATATACATAATCCAACGACATAACATAACATACAACAACACCATCTGTGGCCTCACAAGAAATATATTACTAGAGAGGAACACCCTTAACGTCAATTTGTACAAATGATACATAATTCATAGAAGGTAATCCTTAGAATTTTTATAGAACACAACTTTATAAATACATGGTTATTCAAACAAATAAGGATACTTTTTCTTCATTTCTTCCTCGGCCTCCCAAGTAGCCTCTTCAACCTCTTGATTTCGCCATAGCACTTTCACGAAGGCAATTTCTTTATTTCTCAACATTCGGACTTGCTGATCAATAATAGAAACTGGAATCTTGTCATACGTACATGAAACACCGGGTGCACTAATGACATCTCAAACATGTAAGCCTAGTTCGGCACCATGAAATATTAATTTTCCTTTGCAAAGTTTTACGTGCTTACACCTGATTTGGCGGACATAGCCCGTAACACCGGACAGGTACCAGTTCAGATAGTAGTTCAGTTTCAGCTTAACCTTTGGTTAAGTTCCAGATCAGTTGCTAGTTCATACTCTTGTTTATCTTTCAGCTTATATTTAGAATATTCAGATTTCCAGCTTACAGTCATACATTAGTATGCTTTACATATCATTTCCATCCTACATACTTTATACATATCGTACTCATGTCCTTTTCGAGGCGCTGCATTTCATGTAGCACAGGTACCGATAGATCGGCATTTGAGTCACATCAGTAGGCCATCCACCAGCTGCTGGAGTCACTCCGCTTACTCCCAAAGTTACTTATCTTTATGTGTACAGTTAGCTAGTTTGGGTATCATGGGGTCGTGTTCCATCCAATACTTGTTTAGTTCAGCACTCCTAGAGTTATGTAGATATGCACCTGTGCAGTTAGTATGTTTCTATATGTCAGATTTTGATAGTCTTGTCAGCGTTCCAGATTGCATAGTCTTTATCGGTTATGCTTATGCTTTCAAATTTTATCCGTTTATATTCATGACTAGCATATTATCAATAAGTTTAGTGATGATCGACACCTAGTGTCAGTTATTCATCGTGACCCTAGGATGGGTCGTGACAAATATGGTATCAGAGCAAGGTTCAGTCCTATGGTGTCTGCAGGCCATGTCTAGTAGAGTCTTGTTTATTGATGTGTTTTGCACCACACTTATAGACATGAGGCTACAAGATATTTAGGATGGTTCCTTTTCTTTCTGGTCTATATTGTGCGATAGAACTGAGTCGTATGTATTCGCTCCTAATCACTATCTTATTTATGTTCTCAGTGATGCCTATCAGTACTGGATAACGTGCGCCAGCCGCTAGTACGGGTCAAACCCGTGGGAGATCATGGTTTCTATTAAGGAGGATCCGTTCGAGTATGCATATGAGTCATTTGTTTGAGTAATTTCGTTTCTGCCAACAGCAAATGTGTGAGAGGAGTTTGACCTCACCAAGGCCCATAGTTTCATTATCAGGGCCAGTTGATCGGGGTATAAAAGGAGTGGTGTAGGGATTGGCATAGCCGAGTCACCCCCTGGCTCAAAAATATATTAGGGTATTTACGGACACTAGCTCTTCTGACCAGCCAGATAGTTCATAGTCTTCGGAGTGCGTTAATCAGGGTTCGTCTATGTATGTCATGGGATATGTGAATGAAGGGAAGAGTTTTTAGGCTAAGAGGATGAATGTGGTTGATAAGTATGTGAGGATTCCGCTTTGAAGTGTGTTTGATCGAAGCTCTCATATAGGATCGAGGCAGGATGGTTAGAGGTACATTAATCCCTCCACTGAAATTTCCTACATTATGAACTCAGGAGGAAACTTATTATTTGTTATACAGGAATAAATGTTATTCCAGGAGCAATAGACTGTGATTGTAAAATGTAATGAGGGGACCAGAGTAGATGTAACGGGACCGCAACACTACTCTACTAGGCTAATAAGATATAGGTTTTAGTTCAGTTTACAAAGAAGACCTTGGCAAATTTTACATAGGTATTTAACATTAGAGGACTAAGATAGGAGAGGGGAGTGACCTAGCACCTTAAGAAGTTAGAACTCTGATGGCTCTAATGCCTTAGGAAGGAAACCATGGATAGTACACGACATTTTGGGGAAGATATAATAATGGAATAGAAAGTTAAGAATTCGGTTAATAAGTTTACAACCTGAAGGTGTCAGTGCCTAGAAGATTGATTAACAGACTCATAGGTGATGAATGGATTAGGAAGTAGTTTTAAGAAGGGAGGGTGTCCTAACCCCATGAGAGCCCGATAGTTGTTTCATTGGAGTATAGCCCAGGAAGGTATATACATTTAGAATTGCTGAGTATGTCATGTAGATCTGGCAAGTTTAAACATTAAAGGACTAATGTTTCTAAGGGTGGAGGGGGAGGATGTTACTTCCCGCATTTTCGTACGTTAAAGTTTTGCCTTAAGTTAATCGACGTAAGCTCGAGAATGAGATTAGTTTCGAGGTTATACGTATTTAAGCCATTTATAACTAGTGACAAGTAAGTGTCGTGAAGTTCAGAGGATAAACAATCGAAGAAAATAAGTTTCGTTCAAGTTTGACATTTTGGGATAAAATACGGTCAAAGCTATAATACTCCGTATTTATGTACTAGGGCCATACAATGTACCACATGACCATGATAGTAAGGAAAATAAAGTATGTTAAATTAGTATTTTGAGTGAATTAGGATGAGATCAGGCTGTCATTCTTAAGATGAACAGAATAGGGAATCATTAAAGGACTTAGATTTATACACACATGATAAGTAGGGATAGAGAACGTGGGGTTGGGTGGCAGACCTCGGTAATAATAAATCGAAGTAAGTTTTATGGTATAATATAACCTACCAAGATGCAGAAATGCCATAAAATAATCGAGGGCATGAAACAAAATATAGCAATAACCGTATGTTCGACAAAGTACCAAGCAAAGAACTTCAGTATACCTATAAATGCCTAGAGGGATAGTTTGTCATAGTTATGATATGTTCACAAAGTGAGGCTTACAATGATTGAATAAAAGCTAGAGGAAAAAGGAGAAAAAAGTCACATAGATGTGCATACAAGGACATAGTCGTACAGGCTGCTTCACCGAAGGTAGCAACAGTTACGATATTGGAAGAATTCTTAACACATGCCGCGGTGTGAGAAAGAGGCACGAAAGGGGGAATGCCTTGGCCATTGGATTTATTCGCAGAACAATTGGCTAGATTGAAAGGACAGTATAAACATATTTGTAAGATTTATAGGTTATGAGACTGATAAACACATCAGTAAACATTTGAGGACGAATGTTCAAAAGGGGGGAATGACGTTACCCCCCATGTTTTCCTGTGTAAAAGTACGTCGTAGGTCAGTTGATGTATGCTCGGAAAGTAGATAATCTTTGAAAGTACATAAAGTAAGATAATCATGTTACTTTAGAGGTTACAGATATTTAATATCATGAACTTCAAGTATCAAGATGCTAAATAAATCGAAGAAAATAAGTTTTGTCAAAACGACAAGTTGGGAATGTTATAACCCATAATTTTGGGGTGATAATTGGGTGATTAATATTATAAGGAGGTGGTATTATGAGGTATTTGAGTCATATTATAGTCGTGCATTAATTTTGAAGTCAAACGAGTTAGGAAACAAAAGTGGACAAAAATTGTCGCAAGTTGCATTCATAATTTTACTTAAAATTTAGGTCTAATGTTACATAGCTTTTCTCTTAATGTAACTGGAGTTACAGGGTGATTGTAAGGCCCCGTTACAATTTCCTAATGATTTAAGATTTTAAAGTGCGCCAACGGTATTTGAGGATAACGTATTCGAGTATTAAAGGAGACCTATGCGATAGACCCACATCATTTTAAAATGAAAATAAATGTTTAACGTGTGTTGGATCATACTAAGGAGTTTTGTGAATGACAAGAATTTGTGTGGAACAAGTTGGATACATTAAATGGAAAGGATGTCTCAATTAGCACAAGACCCGAATTTAAATGATTGCCACTCCGAAAATATAATAACTTAGGTGGTGCTATACCTACCAAATTAAAGCCCTCTGAGTCTAGTTTCCAATACAAGAAACCGTTTGTCATTTGGATATTTCTACAGAACGTTATAGCCATTTTACCGGACCTATGCCATATGCGCGCCCAGATGCGCGACCACGCATATAAGAAGGTTTCTGCCTTATGTGCACGGCTAGACGTGCGGTCACTTGACCAGGTGCACGGCCTCGCACGTAGGAGCCTTATAAATACCCCCAAGGCCGAGTAGAGAGGGGCTGAGTCATTTTTTTGAGCTACGGCTTGCATATCAAGGGGAACCCGTCCTATACTTTCCTCCCATGAACCAAGGTAATATTTTTGGAGTAATTTTGAGTTGATTACTACTCCTAAAAACTTATATTAACTAAGATTAATCTTGAAATTCCATAGATTTCCATTCAAATCCCCAAATTGGTCAAGAACATTACAAGTTGGAATTTTCAAGAGTCTCACTACAAGAGGTATGTCTACCATCTCTAACTACTCTATGGTGATTATCTATGTATAAAATATATGTTAGGACTTATGGGATGGTGATTGGAAGCTGTAAGTGCCTAACCTAGGTTGTGTTGGTATTGTAGAGATTGTAAAATTATTTAATTAATGAGATTGATGGTTTGGGTGTGAATTGTTGGGCATGCGTGTGCTAATGAAAGTAGTGGATGGCCTAGAGACGATGTTAAGGTGAATCATTGGTATGGAAGGTGGTTGTTAGGTGCAAAAATTCCATTGAAGGATGTTGTTGAAAGATATTCACGTTAGATGTGTGATAAAAAGTCAAAATGACTTAAATTATAGAAATCACACTAATATTGGTACAAATATGTTGCATTGTTGTAGATTGAAGTTCTTTAGTGTTGTGTACAATCGTATTACTATTAAGGACGAATTTCATGTATGTTGGCTAAACTACTCTCTTAGAATTGAATTCCATGATGTTTCCGCAAGTTTCAAGTATGGTTGGCTCAAGTTTCTAATACATTCGACTATTCCGAATGAACCTTGTGTCGAAATATATATATATATATATATATATATATGTTCAAAATGTGTTTCGTATGCTCTTATCATATTATGTTATCCTTCGAGAATGTATTCAAAGTATGATATATGTATTAAAATGTTATGACTCTTAGTCGTGTTTCAAATGAAAGTCCATTATGCTTAACTTGGAAAGAATACTCCATGCGTCCAAAACTCCTATTGCACA
>AWOL01S0029601.1:101271-125049 GCA_000715115.1 Nicotiana otophora
CCCCATGAGAGCCCGATAGTTGTTTCATTGGAGTATAGCCCAGGAAGGTATATANAAACAAATATTTTTGGGAGTATTATTAGCAAACCGAGGAAGGGTTATTCATATGGCCCACGCCCGAAACTACACGTGCCGGTGTAGGGGTGGATTGTGCTGGACTGTGATTATTCCCCTTATTTTGTATGAGATTTATATTAGTTGTGAATTGGAAAGTCAACCCATACAACATATGTGGGAAGTCGGTCTAGCCGATCGGGTGGAGATCGGACACCATGCTGTGCACATGGTGGTACTACTCTTGGTAACACCTTTTATCGCATCACATGTCAAACCACATTGTCTGTGGGGAGATGGCCTAGTAAATCGTGCATGATCAGACTCCGTGATAAAAACACGGTTCTATATCGGTGCTAATGATCTCCCAACAAAAAATATATAATATTTTTGTATTTTGAAAATTGTTATATTTTAACTTGGCATTTGGATATCATTGATTGTTACTTGTTGCTTCCATGATGTTTCCCCTTCTTTCATTGGCATTCTATTTTGTAAGAGGACATTTAGCTTTATATACTAGTACTATTTCATATGTACTAACGTCCCTTTATTTGGGGCGTTGCATCTTCAATGGATGCAGGTAGTTCATCAGCGGGCGGTATTGATCCTTGTTAGCAGTTACTCTATACTCAGCAGGTTTTGGTGTGCCCTACTCTGTTCTAGGCTTTATGTGATTTGAAGTTGTATTTTGTGCTTTGAGGTATAACCGGGGCCTTATCGCCGGCACTTCCATTCTACTCTTCTATTGTACTTAGAGGCTCCGTAGACATAGTGTGGGTGGTGTTTGATGTTTGGAATTGAACTAGAAGTGTTGGTATTTTGGCAAACATATTTTTCATCATATCTATAAACTTTTAATATTTTGGAAATCATAATTGAATCTCCTTTGAGTAATCGAAAAAGAATATGGAACACTTGACTCTTCTCTTGTCTATCACTTGTACTGATTTTTATATCGTTAATGGGAAGGATGGATAGAAGTTATCTTTGAGGCTTGATTAACCGGGGTATCTCGGTTGAGCGCCGGTCGTGGTCCCCGAGGTCGGGGCATGACAAGCTTGTTATCAGAGCCTAAGGTTTTAAAGTATCCTAGGATGTCTTGGAGCCGTGTCTAGTAGAGTCCTTCTTATCGGTGTGTTGTCGACCATATCTAAAATCAGGAGGGTACTTGGGCATTTAGGAATGTCACCTTTCTTTGATACTCCAGATCATGCGATAAAGCTTAATATAGAAAGTTAATTTCCTCGTTATGGCTCTATTTCCAGATGAGTAATCCACGAGTTTGAAGGAGCAATGAGGGAATGACCTCGACGGAGAATCTGGGGGAGATTCCACAATAGTTCATTGGGAGAATGCGTCACGCCGTGGAGGGATTGGAAGAACTTGTTGCTAAGGGAAGTACCCATGTTCCTACCAATGTCACCAAACCATCGGATCATGTGGTGAGAGCATCTAAGAAAGGAAAATGGGTTTTTGGTACTAATAAACATGATTGTTTGATTTGCAGGAAATGTCACTTGGGAACATGTTGGGTGACTCTTGAAATATGTTATGGTTGTGGAAAGAGGGGGAACAAGAAGAATAAATGCCCAAGATTGGTACACCTATCTCGGTCTGCCCGATATGCGGGAAGGAACATTTGGCGTCATGTTATGAGTATGCGCAACATCATGTTAGGGGTGGCAGGTTTGGCAAATTCCAAAGGACCACACCGCAAGCCGGTAGAGAGATTATTACTTCCGCCATAGAGGCTCTGAGGGAGGATAAGGGGAAAGGTTATGGTGTATGCAAAAAGTGTGAATATCTGGTTAGTGGGGTGAGTCAGTTAGCAGATCTCATCCATGTTGTGTGAAGTGTGGGATATTTCATTCGGGAGTATGTCACTATAGTACCAATTTAGGCTATGAGTGCATTATGAGGGGTCACATTCAGAGAGATAGTCGTTCGTCTTGCAGAGCATGGGTAGGGATGCGGCACAACCAACCAGTTCTGTAGCTAGTACATCTAAAATGCCTCCCCCAGCTGGAGGCACTATAGCACCCGCAAGGCGTGGAGCAGCTAGGGGTTTTATCAAGAGCTCGGGAGGGCCCAACAAGTTTTATGCTATGAGGAGGCATCAAAAGTTAGAGGCTTCTCCAGATGTGGTTACAGGTATATTGACTGTCCAATCTCAAGATGTATATGCTCTTATTGACCCCGGTTCCACTTTGTCATATATCATTCCTTATGTTGCTATGAAATTTGGGATAGAACTAGAATAACTTTATGAGCCATTCTCTGTATCCACTCTTTGAACGAGACATCATTTGTGAAGCCTCTTTATCACAATTATCTTACTTGCAACCTCTTGAGGAATTGATTTCTATGTGTATTTCTTTGAATTGAGTCACAATCCTAGGTTAATAATTCCAACTTGCTTCCCTAAATTCTCCACAAGGGACTATACCTATTGAATTCCTTAGAGAACATTTTGATCCAAATGGAAAACATATACTCCCTTGTGTTTATGCATGCACCGTGGTAAAGTTTGCCTATGTGGTATCAAGTACAATGTAAAGCAACCCAGTGTTGAGATCCTTCTTTAGCCACTCTCGCTTTCCTGTGCATGTGACACCTATGGTTTGAACAGTCACTTTGATCCTTTTGTCAATATAGTCATATATCCTTTTCCCTATCCAAGTAACATAAAAGCATATATCTCAGCACCAATTATATGTGTACATGTCAAGTGAGAGGGTCAATTGTCTGCATAAAGTTACCAAATTTCCATTGTTTTCCCATCTTAGTATGACTTTTATGGCCACTTAGGACATTCCGTATTAAGTAGCTCACTTTGTTCCTAGGATTATAGTTGCCCATAATGTGACCTGGCATTGCAGTTTGGGAGTTATTATAGAAGAAATATCTCCAGCTCATAACAATTGTTCATTTTCTCTTTAAACCTCTGCAACAAGTATTGATTGTGTTCTTTAGTTAGTAAATCATTGAGTATGTCATTTTCCTATGTGGAGGGTTTACTACCCTAATGTTCCACATCCCTGGGTGGATAGGAGTTTTTCAGCCGGGTAGGCTAGGGGCATAGTTTTCTTATGTCAAATACTGTTAAGGGCGTAATGAAACTTCATGTATTTTTCAAATCACTAACACATTCATGGTGCAAGAATCTTCTCATTTTGAACTAAACTGATTTTCCCTACACTCAAGGAGGCAACTGGTGTCATGTACTTGACTATTTCTCCTTAGAGCTTACTATTGTCGGTCAAGGCACATATGGAAGGGAACAATTGTTACTATCCCTTGCATAACTCATCTCCTTCCAAGAATAACTAATGCTGACGACTCATCTCTTTTAATCATAGGATCATGTACATGGTTTCCACATTATCTGTGTGTACTACTTAACTCTATGCCTCATTTGTCGAATCAATGATGACGTCACAATAATTAATCATGTTATCACTATTGGTATTAACCTTCACATCCCTTAGGATATAACCTGTTGTAATGCCCTGCTCAGCATATTGATGAATTCCTGAACAATTCCAACTCAATCTCGAACACCGTTGTTCCTCCTTGTATTAAATCTACCGATAGTAGTGGGTCCAGCCTGTCAAATAGAAAGTATCATTCCATGATCGAACCTATTGGGTAGGAAATCTATGGTCGTATTCATTCTATCACATCCTAGAATAATGGTTGAAGGTTGCCAAGCACTTAGTTTAGGTGTCCGACATAGCGATTTAGTGTTGAAGGAAGCGAACAAGTTATTCTCAAGATTTTCTCCATGAAGATATTATGTGAATTATTAATAAAGGTCGAGTAGGTGTAGTGCACATTGGGCCTTGTTGAATCTTGAAAGAAATAGGCCAAACTACAAGTATGATGTTTCTCCATCATTGTCCTCTATGCACCAGGTGCTTTATGGGTCTACGTCAAAGAGGGTAATTGGAAGGCCTTTTGTCTATCGTTCAGGTGGAAGCTATTGAAGGTAAAGTAGATAATTGGCTTGTGAGAGGTACCTTCTTGTTATCCTTGTTAGATAAGTCCGGAAGTTGGGATTGCCTCCGTCAAAGTGCAATAGCTAAGTCAGTGAGTTGAGGAGGTCGCCTCAAAGGTCGAGTGTGTTGTGGAAAGGAAATATTCTCACTTATTTGTAGTTCCAAATAACTGTGGTTCAAAAGGTACTTTCTATGTGTTATGAATTAAATGGGTGCAGTTCATGTCAAGGTACCACTTCTGATAAAGTAATGCCCTTAATATTGAGGTCGGTGTTATTAATATATATTTTGCTACTTTGTTGAGTTGTGGATGTGTTGTTAGGAGTTGTTTTGGTGGTTCTCTGGCAAGTGGTTAGGCCCAATTACAAGGGAGACTCTGCCGAAATATCTGGAAATTTAGGGAGTTAGTCAAATTTTTAAGCTTTTGATGTGTGGATAAAGAACAACCTCTCCTTATGAGTCCTTATATGGGAGGAGTGGTTGTTCTCCGATTGGTTAGTTTGAGCCTAGGGAGGCTAAATAGTTTGGCACTGATTTGGTCTGAGATTCCTTAGAGATGGTGAAGGTGATTTAGGAGCAGATTCGTACAACACAGTCCAAGTAGAAGTTTTATGCTGGCCAAAAGGTTCATGATGTTGCATATATGGTGGGTGAGAATGTTCTACTCAGAGTATTGCCCATGAAGGGTGTGATGAGAATCGGGAAGAAAGGGAAGTTTGCCCTTTTGAGGTTATTGAGAGAGTTGGAGAGATGGCCTACAGACTTGCCTTACCACGTAGTCTATCGGGTGTTCACCCAGTATATCTTGTTTCTATGTTCCAAAGTATTATGGTGATCCATCACATGTTTGGACTTTATCACGGTGCAGTTAGATAGGGATTTGACTTATGACGTGGAGCTGGTGACCATTTTGGATCAGTAGGTTCGGTAGTTGAGGGCAATGAATATAACGTTAGTGAAGGTGCAAAGGTCAGCCAATAGAGGAGGCTACATGGCATACCGAGGAGGAGATGCTTATTATAAAACCTCACCTTTTTAGACTGCATGTATGATTCTAGACCCGTTCGAGGATGAACGTTTGTTTAAGATGGGGAGAATGTAACGACCCGGCTGGTCATTTTGTGTATTGTAACCCCGTTCCCCTATCTATTTCCTCTTCTATGTTCATTTGTGGTTATGTGACTTTCGGGGGTGGTTGGTTTGGTTTCGGGAAGGTCCTGGAGTTAATTGGGAAACATACTCTCAAAGTTAGAAGCTTACGTTGAAAGAGTTAACAAAGTTTGACATTTGTGTAGACGACCCTAGAATGGTGTTTTGATGATTCTACTAGCTTCGTATGCTTATTTTGGACTTAGCCTTATGTCCGGATTTGGATTTGGAGGTTTGTAGGTTGGTTTGGTTCTTTTTGGTGAATGTTGTAAAGTTGAAGGTTTGGAAGGTTGATAGATTTAACTGAGAATTGACTTTGTCGATATCGGGCACAGATTTTAGTTCCGAAAGTTGGAGTACGTCTTTTATATTATTTAGGACTTGCATGCACAAAATAGGGGTCATTCCCGGTTGACTTGATGTGTTTCAGCATGAGTTTTGGATGTTGGAAGTTCATTAGGCTGGAATTGTGTGTGATTTTTGGTTTTGATGTTGTTTTGTGTGATTTGAGGCCTCGAGTAGGTTCATGATATGTTTTGGGATTGGTTTCAATGATTGGATAGGGTCCCGGAGGCCTCGGGTATATTTCGAATGAGTTGCAAACGATTTATTCATGTTTGGCTTAGCTGATATCTGAAGTCTGGTTTTGTCCTTCGCGATCGCGAGAAGTAAGCCGCGAAATCGTAGAGTGTTATGGATGGAAAGCAAAATGTATTTCACGTTCATGAAGTTGTGATGCATTAGCAAAGAATTGGATGGCACTGATCATCGTGATCGCGATTGGATGGTCGTGTTCTTGTAGAAGGGTCAGTTCAGCTGGGGTGTCACGTGGTAAGCCTCCGTGACCGCGATGTTGTTTCCGCGTTCGCGTAGTTTAGGAGCGTGTTGTGCTTCACGTTCACGACCATGGTCTCGTATTCACGTAGAGTTTTTTGGAGGAGGTGGAAGTTTGTTCTTCGTGATCGCGAGGATGGGTCTGCGGTCACGGAGGGTAAGCCTTGGAAGACTATTTAACGTCTCTGTTTCGAGGGTTTGGTCATTATATTACATTTTGAGGAGAGAGCTCGATGTTAGGAAAATTTGGAGGTGATTTCCATGATTTGGATTGGGGCAACTAGGTTTCACTCGGATTTGTTTATATTGCATGATTACATCCTTGTTTTTAGCATTTAATTGGTAAATTAAAATGAAGAAATTGGGGATTTTGGAAAAAACGTTCCGAAAGTGAAAAGTTAGGATTTGAATGTCGATTTGAGGTCGGGGTTAGATGAAATATGTATGGCTGAAATCGTAATTGAATTGTTGTTCAATAATTGTGAGTTTGACCATGGTCTCGTATTCACGTAGTGCTCGTGTACACGTTGACACCAGATCTTTGGGAAGGTTGGAGTTCTATTGTTGTTGTTTTGATCAGTTATTTCAGAATATTTAAACTGTTGAGTTTATTAAATCATGTTTATTCGAACTCGTTATAACTGTGTGACTTTTGGATTGCCTAGCAAATAGTGTGAGGCGCCATCATGGCTCCAGTGGGAGTTGGGTCATGATATATATATATATATACGCGCGCGCACACACACACACCTATTGCGCCATGCAACCCGATCCACATATATACATATATGCTACAAACAACTACGGTGAATCTCACAACGTACATATAAATTAACCAAAACATATAAATTTCTCCAAGACAAACCAATAAAAATTAAAAGGGAAATATAATGCAAGTGAAGACAAATGAACAAGTAAAGGCATGAGACAAGTAATAGGATCTAACTAATAATATGTTGAGCATAGAACAAGTAAGAGCGGACGATAAATAAAGGCATGGATACATCGAACATGTAGTAAATAGAGGCATGTAACAAGTAAAGTAACATATTGTACAAGTAAAGACATGTAGCAATTAAAGCATGTAACAAGTATTAACTTGGAATAACAAATGGCATAATATAATTGAAAACATGTAATTAAGTGGTCGTTTCTGCATGCTTAAATCCATGCCAATTGATATACACTCGTCACATTGCATATACATTTGTCCCCACACATAAATCAAGTAGAAAATGGGCCAATCAAGTTCTAGTTTCGTCAAGACAAGGTTAACACCTTTTTCCTGAAACAAGTCAACAATCCAACATGATTTTTCTTTTGGAACAAGCCTCCAGAAGAATCAAATATAGTCAAATATCTCAAACACATAAAAACAACCTTTAGAAACTACCCACGACTGAAAATAGTTCAATCCTTAACTAAATTGAAAATTTTAACAAAGTGTTAACCCAGGCCCTCGTGGTCGAAATCCGAGATTTGGACCAAATGTCGATAACCCATTCACTTCCGAGCCTGGATATGTGATTTGTTCAAAATTTGACATCAATTCATGGTCTAAATCACAATTTTATAATACTCCTAAATACTACCCAAAACCTCTAATTTCTATGTTGAAATTCATAGATTTGATAATAAATTTCATGAAAAGGTAATTGATATTGATTGAAAACAAGTTAAAGTTGCTTAGCAATGAATTTGGGAAGAAAGTCCTCTTTAACAATAGCCTTTATGGAGATTAGGGTTGAAATATTGGTGTAAAGTGAGCTAAGTCCCGAAATTCCTATCTTTTACACAACTTCAAATGTCGCAATTGCGAACTCTTGTTCTCAATTGCCACCATCGCAAAGGTGAACCAATGATTGCAAATGTGATCAGTGTCCCAGACACACTCTTGTTTAGATGCGAGATTTCCTTTGCATTTGCTATGATCATCCAGCTCGCAAATGCAGACAAGGCTTCGCAAAAGCGAAGCAGCACCCAGTCCTCCAGTGTTGCAAATGTGATGCCTAGACCCTCAAATCCCCTTTCGTATTTACAATCCTGACATCACAAATGGAAGGCTTTCAATTGCTATCAGGTCATCACAAATTCAAGATATGTAGAACCTGCAGATCAACACCAGAAAAATCCTGCATCAACCATCCAAACCTTCCAAAACACATCTAAAGCTCACCCGAGCCCCTCGGGCTCCAATCCGAACAGTTACACAAGTGTAATAACATCATACAAACTCTCTAGCTATGTTAAATCAATAAAATAATACCAAATATCCAGAATCTATCATCAAAACACAAGATTTTCCACTTTGAAACTCAATTTTCTAAGTTTTTGCACAATGCGTCGAAACAGCCTCGGGTCACCCGGGACCCCAACAAACATGCATACAAGTCTAAAAATATCATTCAAACCTCTCAAAATTGTCAAAACGCCTATCTGAGGTCGTTTACATAAAATATTGACCATGGTCAACTCTAGTTGTTTTTAAACCCAAAAACTACATTTTCTTTAAATTTAACATATAAACTTCCCGAAAAATGACACAGACAACGCATGCAAGTCATATATCAGCAAATAAAGCTACGGGAGGTTACAAAACATAGAAAAGGGAGCTAGTACTCAAAATGACCTATCTGGTCATCATATTATCCATCTCTAAATGAAATGTTCATCCTCCAACGAACATAGAAATATACCTTGATCAGTAAAAAGGTGCGGGTATCTATTCCTCATATAGGACACACACTCCCACATAGCCTCCGCAATCTGCTGACCCCTACAATTCAATTTCATAGAAGGAAAACTCTTAGATCTCAACATTCAAACCCGCCAGTCTAGAATAGCCACCGGCTCTTCCTCGTAGGTCAAACTGTCATCAAGTTGCACTGTGCTGAAGTCCAAAACATGTGACCTATCCTCATGGTAATTTTATAGAATAGAACTTCAAATATCGGATGTATCCCTTCTAGGCAAGGAGGGAATGCGAGCCTATATGAAACTTTACCTACTCTCTCCAAGATCTCAAACGGGCTGATAAACCTCGGGCTCAAATTTCCCTTATTCCCAAATTGCATCATGCCCTTCATAGAGCGACACTCACATAAGAACCTTCTCACCCTCCATGTTTTCCACATCTCAAAACATCCGGTCCGCACAACTCTTTTTCTTGGACTGAGCTGTACAAAATCGCTCCTGAATAACCTTAAACTTTTCCAAGCATCACGAACAACATTTATGCCCAAAAATCTAGCCTGACCAGGCTCAAATCAACCTACCAGAGAATAACATCGCCTCCCGTAAAGGTGTCGCACAGAGCCATCTGGATACTTGATTTATAGTTGTTGTTGCAGGCGAACTTCGCTAGAGGTAAGAACTGGCCCCATTAACCCTCGAAATCCATTGGGCATTCTCGCAATATGTCATCCAACATATGAATAGTATGCTCAAACTGTTTGTCCATGTGAAGATGAAACACTGTACTCATCTTGACTCACATGCCCAACTCACGCAGCACATCTCTCCAAGAGTGTGATGTGAATTGCGTGATACAGTTAGAAATGATGGAATGGGCACACCATGCAGGCAGAAAATATCCAAGATGTAAATATGAGCCAACCGCTCTGAAGAATAGGATGTCAATATCGGAATGAAGTGTGCGGAATTAGTCAACTGGTCCATAATAACCCATAAATTGTTATATTTACTCAAGGTCTGCGGTAAGCCTACTACAAAGTCCACAGTGAAGCGCTCCTACTTCTACTCTTGTATCTCCAATGTCTTAGTCAACCCACCCGATTTCTGATGTTCATACTTCACCCGTTGATAATTTAAACACCGGGAGACATGACCAACAATATCTTTCTTCATCTTCCACCACAAAAAAGTGTTGCTTCAAGTCACGGTAAATCTTCATGAATCTTGGGTGAATGGATTACAGTAAACTGTGAGCCTCTTCGATGACCAACTCTCTCAACTCATCAACATTCAGAACAAAACCCTGGACATGAAGACGCATAACAACTCACAACAAAAACCTACCAACCGGTTGTGATGGCACCTAACTCATTTGCTATGAAAGACAAACATTATAAGAGCGAAAAACGATAATAGAAAAAATGATAATAATACAAGGCTAAGCCTAAACTAATAAACCAAGAACGCGTTGTTTTGACCCTAGTTCTCTCTAGAGAGGCGACCAACAACAACAGTAACACTTCGCACAAAATGGTCGTTGCGCCATCGTCCGGTGGTGAAAAGCCACCGGACCAGCTCCAACAATCGCATAGCAACTCTGTGCACAAACCCCACGTGGTCGCTCTTACTGCTTCTTCCCCATTTGCTGCAACTGTCAACAATGGCGGATCGGTAAACATGCCAAAAAAACAATTGGAGATAGCTACAACGTACGACACTATTTTTGAACCAAATCAGCCGATTCAAAACCATGGAGATTACTCAACACCTCAGTTACAATCGATACACATAGTTTCAGACAATGACAACACTCAGATGTTGATTGCGCATAGGGTGACAGATACCCAAAATGCTCAAAACCAATGCCACTATACTCCAATCGATATGGATACTGATCCTAACTCTTAATAGCAACCACGATGAACAATCTAAATCAACATGGTAGAATACAAAACACACAGACACACACACGCCATCTGCTTGATGAAATGCAAGGGTCAGTTTTAATGTTAATGTTGATGAACATATGAATGATTCTGCTTCGAAAAGTCATGTTGATATTATTCATCAAGAGAATTTGAAAGAAAATACAACAAATGAGGGCGATAAAAGGCAGTCACCTACAGTGCCACATGACACCCATGGAGTCCCTGGTTCTTCTAATGTCCTAGCCCCAGTGGAAACTCAACTGGAAAAAAAATTATTCACATGCTGCTGAAGATCGCCAGAAGGTCAAGGATCAAACTCCAGTTGGTATCATTGATACTCAACCACTGGCGGAAATGTTGAGTGATCCATTGACTGCCCATGGAATTCCCCGTGCTTCACCTGTCGAGATAATCTATATTGATAAGGAACCGGAAATCGCAACGACTCCTACTACTCAAGGGCAACCAATCACTACAACAACAAACTTGGCATCTTCAGGTAATGTCTCGGCAGCACATGTGTCTAATACAGCAAATACTGACTTAACTAGAAATATCAATACTCAAACTAATCCCCAATTCACTCAAATATCAATGCCAACAAATTTCCCTAAGATCTCCACCAACTTTGACAAACCACCTGTTTTCCAGAATAGAAATAATACTAATACTAAGCACCATCACACTAACACTCAGATGCTAACACCAAAAGAAATTACACAGCATACCAAACACCATAATCAAACAATCAATACATTTACTACAAATACACACCCAAACATATTAACCAGTTTTTATATACTAAAACACACACACTCCGTACAACCACCTGCAAATGTCCACCAAAGTATCCAGTTTTACTCAACACAATCAACCAAAGTAAACCAAACAGAAGCTACTGCCCAGCCACCTAAACCTACTAATTATCATGCCCAATCACCTCCCACCATAACTCATTCACTTGCAACAAAAGTAAGATCAAGGCAAGCAGTAGAAATAACCCCAATAGACTTGACACCCCAAAATATAACTACCAATTAGGGCCAACCGACTGTCAAATTTACTAGGAAAGACTGCATGATCACACTTGTATCTAGATGCCAATTTACAATTGTAGGGAAATTTCTTAGCACAATGCCCGAATGGAGGTGATCAGGAGAAGTTTCATAGCACAAACAGAACTAAGAGGAGGAGTTAAAATAGCCAATTTCAATGCGCGTACAGTTTAGATTGATCTAGACAATGAGTACGATCACACAACTATCTGGACAAAAACCTTCATGTACATACAAGGTCAAAGAATGGAACTACAAGCTTGGACTCCAAATTTCAACCCGAATGAGGATAACCCAATTGTTCCTGTTTGGATAGCCTCTATGGAGGTCCTATTTGCATTGTTGTCTCCTATTGGGAAGGTTTTGGATCTCGACCTAGCCTCTATGCAGAAAACAAGAGGAAGTGTAGCTAAAGTCAAAATGCAGGTTGACTTGACTTAACTGAGGCCTCATCATGTTTGGCTAGGTTTTGATGAAGATCAGGATGTCAATGGGGATGGACAGTGGCTAGAAGTGGTATATGAGGATCTCCCAACATATTGCTCACACTGCAAGCACTTAGGACATGAATACTACTCATGACCTATTCGAGAAAGAGAAGAAAAAGACAAGAAAAAAGTAGCTACTCAAACCCCACAAAATAAAACCAAAGAGATATCAAACAATACAGAAGGAGCAAATAGAATACAACATCAAAAGGAGCAGAACATACGAGGGCAACACAAAGAACAAAACTACAACCAAAGAGTAGTGGTACAAGATCAAAATGAAGAACAATTGGGCAAAATCAAACCTACATCACATCAACCAATAAATGCAAACCACCCCAAGGATCAATGGCAATCTTAAAAGAAGAAGAATTTCAAGGGTATCAACCAAAAAAACAAGCAAGAGAAATACAAACAGTCTTATGAACAAATGAATGCAAAATAGATAACCACAAAAGTTCAGAACCATGGCTCACAAACCAATTCTCAAATTGTAACAGCAAGTGCTTTGGAGAATATGGCAGAACCAAGTGCTAGGTATATTGGTATTGATGCTGCAACTGATGGAGATAACAATGGAAAGGACCAGATAAACGACAAACAACACAAGCATCAAACAGTGGAAACAAACATAACAAGAGATCCAACATATAAGGACTACTGACAAATCTACTAACAATCCAAAAGACCCAGGAATCGGCGCAAACAATACTGCTACATTTGCTGGGGTAGCACCAGATGTAACAAAGGAAAATACTTTGGAATGGGTTCAAAGGAGTTTTGGAATGCATAAGGAAATCCTTAATGATACACTCAACCACTCATGCTAGGATATGCCCGTACAGACATATATGGAATCCCCTGTGCCTAATGGAAATACAACATGTTATGTACAACTAGGGACTGAACCGAAGAATTATGGATTAGGGAAACAAACAATATCCAGAGTTGATGATCATAAGGAAAAGCCAATCCCAGAATGGTTTCACAATGCGTTACCCAACAATGCGTTGAGCAGCAAAACAACTGGAAAACTACTAGCCAATGTTCAAGGACCAATAGTGGCAACCACACCACATGACAGAGTCAGTGATGATGCTCCAGAACCCCCAAGATGTGGTTGGGAAGGATGCTATCGTTGTATATGAACAGAATGGTACAATTATTGTACCAAAGGAGTCAACTGCAATTAATACACTGTCTATGGCTTATGCATCAGATACAGGATCTCCAATACAGATCCAAGTAAGTGTACCATTGAAATCCCCATATCATGTAATGCATGACATTATTACACACAACAATAGAATTTCATACTTCCTTGGTTGATAGAGAGCAACTAGAAGATGAAGGTAACAATGAATCTATTGCTGGGAACTTCAAGGCTATTGCAAGAGAAGGAGATTTGTCACCTAGGTTGTCTACTAAATAGGGGAAGAAAGGAAAAAGGCAAAACCAATTAAAGGAACATCTACCACCTACAAGAATACTGCCCAAAAGGGCAGCCTCCACGACTAGATGATGATTAAACCATTCATATGGAATATTAGGTTTGTTAAGACACAACAGGCCTTTCAGAGAGTTATCAACATGCAATGGGAACATTGGTTTTTTGTTATAGCACTTATGGAACCTTTCCAAAATCAAAGATTTATTCAAAACTACAGGAGGATACTTGGCATGGATGGTGCCATTTCAAATGTCAATGGCAAGATATGGCTTTTTCTAGATTCAGTCTTGTAATGGGAATTGGTAATTGGCACAGAACAACAACTTACTATCAGAGTCTATCATCAAGATATTGATAAATATATCATGATGACTTTCGTGTATGCAAAGTACTCAGCACTTGACATACAATAATTATGGGATAATTTATACTACCTTGCAAGTGATATGAAACTACCATGGCTAGTTGGAGGGGATTTTAATGTGCTTTTGAGTGAAGAAGAGAAAATTGGAGGGCTTCCAGTCTACCCTCCAGAATATGAGGACATTGCCTTCTGTGTAAACTCATGTGAACTCTTTGACACTTGGTACAAAGGAAGTCCCTTCACATGGTGGAATGGGAGGCCAAATGCAGAATGCATATTTAAAAGACTGGACAGAATCTTTGTCAATTCCCCATTCCAATCTATATTCCCAACTACAGAGATCAAACATCTTATTAGAACAGGCTCAGATCATGCACCTCTGTTTATGAACTGTGGTGATGTGACTACCACATTTACTAAAACATTCAAATTTCTAAATTTTCGGACAAAACAGGTGACCCCTTCTGGATGTTCAAATAGAAATTAAAAAGAGTTAAGATTGCTCTAAAAAATGGAGTAGGCTCACTTACGGGGACATTTTCAAGCAACTAGCTTTAAGGGAAGATGTGGTCAGAAAAAATGAAATGCTATTTGAAGAAGAACCCACAGGTGAGAATAGAATTGTACTTCAAAAGGCACAATCTAAATTAAAGAGATACCTCAGCATAGAGGAAAAATATTGGAAACAAAAAGCAGGTATGTCCTGGTTTGCAGAAGGAGACAGAAACACTAGATTCTTTCATAACCATGTCAAAGGTAAAAGGCAGAAACTCCAAATGAAGAGAATCCAGAACCATGATGGTAATTGGATTGAGTCGCAAGAACGGATAGCTGACACAGCAGTCGAATTTTTCCAAAAACAGTTCACACAAGAAGCTGATCAAACAAGGTCTGAGCTCCTCAACAATGTACCCTCAATGGTGTCTTGTGATCAAAACATAGAACTTTATAGAATTCCTACAATAGAGAAGGTAAAAGCAACAATTTTTGCACCGAGCGATGAAAGTGCAAGTGGGCCAGATGGTTTCACAGGCATTTTCTTTCAAGAATGTTGGGATATAATAGGGGAAGACATACATGCGATGCTGAAACTATTTTATGGAGGAAGTTCTTTACCTAAGTCTATAATCCACACAAACCTTGTGTTGCTACCAAAAATACAACAGGTTCAAACATTTAACGACCTAAGGCCTATTAGCTTAAGGAATTTTGTAAATAAAGTTATCTCCAGAGTTGTTCATGATAGGCTGGAAAAAATACTGTCTTCTTTGATCTCTTCCAATCAGTCAGGATTTGTCAAAGGGAGAAGTATATTTGAAAATATTCTGTTAACACAGGAGATTGTTACTGACATAAGATTAAGGGGAAAACCCACTAATGTAGTTATCAAACTTGACATGGCAAAGGCTTATGATAGGGTCTCATGGAAGTATCTAATGCATGTTTTGAGGAAAATGGGATTTTCAGAATGCTTCATCAACATGATATGGAATTTAATTTCCAACAACTGGTATTCTGTTTTGATTAATGGCCAAGCATGAGGTTTCTTTCACTCAACTAGAGGGGTCAAGCAAGGAGATCCTCTCTCTCCAGCCCTGTTTATTCTCTCTTCAGAGGTTCTGTCTAGATCGTTAAATATATTATTTGAAGACACGAGATTCAAGGGCTTTGGGATGCTTAAATGGACTGATCCATTAAATCATTTTGGCCTATGCAGACGATACTATAATCTTCTCCTCTGCTAACCCATACTCTTTAAGGAAAATTGTAGAAGTTTTGTCCAAGTATGAGCAAACTTCAGGCCAAATGATCAATAAGACAAAGAGTTCCTTTTATATGCACTATAGTGTGTCCTCAACAGTGTCCAGTTCGATAGGTACTATCACTGGATTTTCAAAGGGTGAATTTCCATTCACCTATCTTGGTTGTCCAATATTCTACATAAGAAGAAGGAAGGATTATTACAATGACCTGATCAAAATGTAAAGGCAAAACTGCACTCTTGGAAAGGGAAGCTACTATCCTACGGGGGGAAATCTACAGTAATCTCTAGTGTCCTACAGAACATGCCAACGCACATCCTTTCTGTCATTAACCCTCCTAAAAATGTAATTGAACACCTTCATATAGCCTTTGCGAGATTCTTCTGGAGTACCAAAGAAGAAGGTAGGAGTGGACATTGGACAAAATGGCAAAATCTATGCCTACCAAAGGAAGAAGGGGGTGTAGGTTTTAGATCACTGCATGATGTATCAAATGCTTTATTTTCCAAATTGTGGTGGAAGTTTAGAACATCCAAGTCCTTATGGTATAACTTTATGTGGAACAATTACTGTAAAAAGGATATCCCGACAACTGTCCAATTTAGACAAGGATCTCATGTATGGAGGAAAATGTTAGAGGCTAGGGAAGAGGTGGAGCACGAAATACTATGGGAAATGAATAGGGGTTCTACTAATGTTTGGCATGAGAATTGGACTGGTCTGGGAGCTATGTACTATATTGTTCCAAATGACTATACAATCAATGAAGATATGCAGGAAGTAGCTGAATTGAGAGTGGATGATACATGGGATGAGCAACTTCTAGCGAAATCTTTCCCTGCGGACATTGGTCAACATATCAGGCAAGAAGTCATATTTGGCACTACTGACGATTCCTAGGATGTTCCTATATGGATGCCTTCGCCCTCAGGAAATTTCTCTGTTAGTAGTGCTTCGAATATTTTGAGTCATAGAGATCATGTAAATCCTGACTACAATAAGATATGGACTAAAGGTCTACCTTTTAAAATCTCATTCTTCTTATGGAGATTGTGGAAGGGGAAGATTCATACTGATGATTTGTGGAGAAGAAGTGGGTATTTGGTAGTATCTAAGTGTTGGTGTTGTTCACAACCACAAGAAGAGACTTTTCAATACTTGTTCCTAACTAGTGAAACTGCAACTAGTGTATGGAGAAACTTCCTTCAAGCAGCAGGTTTAGTGGTCAACCTGGTACAGGTACATCAAGTAATAAGAACATGGTGGAATGAAAAGTGTTGTCCTAAACTAACTCCATTATATCAGGTAGCTCCAGGTGTAATCACATAAGAACTTTGGAAGAGGAGAAATACGATGAAGTATGGTGGTTCAATTTCTTGCAATAGGGTGATTCATGAAGTGAATAAGACTTTACATTATCTAGAAAGTATGAGGTACCTATGGCTGTCCAGAATTCCTCCTTTATGGTCAGATATGATCAGCTTCTTTGAAGGCTACTAGCCATATGTGGGGACTAAGATAGTTACATGGCAGCTTCCTTATGAAGGGTGGTTCAAATGCATTACTGATGGTGCATCAAGAGGCAATACCGGTCCAAGCTCATATGGGTTGTGTGCGAGATCATGTTGGCGATTTGGTTTTTGCGAAAGCATAGGAGATAGGAGAGACAACTAACTTAGTGGCAGAAGCAAAGGCAATTGTAGAGGGGTTAGCATACTGTGTGGAAAGGCAGCTACATCCACTGATTATGGAGACTGATTACTTAGTAATGAGGAAGATAATGGATGGCGAATGGGCAAATCCTTGGTGTATAGGTGCTTAAGTAAGTGAGATCAAGCATATAAAAAACAACTACAATGTTGTCTTTCAGCATGTACTAAGGGAAGGGAATATTGTTGCTGACTTTTTTGCTAACCTAGCTTTCACTTTTGCAGGAACACACACATTTCATCCATTTAATTAATTGTCAAGTGCAGGAAAAAAACTAATCAACATGGACAAATCACAAATTCCTAACATTCGGATTAGGATTGTGAAGAGAAGAGAACCTAATTAAGGAGATCAACATATAAAACCTTGTGTTGTTTATTAAGAAGTATGGTGTCTCAACAATACATGCAAGATCTCAAAGAAAAGTAGGCTAGTAAAACTCCACCAACTAGCATTCATAATCATGCAGTTGTTCTCACTTGTATGGTGTACATACTTGGTTGGTTATAATTATAGCTAGCATTGCACAAGACCAGACTATAGGGGATCTGTTGCAACCTCCTGTAAATGTTTGGCTGCAGATACCGAAGACCTGCATTGCCTCTACAAAGTCATAGTGGTTTGATTATTGTTTTGGTCTCTCTTACTCTACTAGGATATACACCAGTTGAAGAGTGTAGATGCTTGAATAGTGTAAGCTAACTGAGGCAATAGCATGGTCAACTTGTTTCTGCACTCTCCAGGGTTTTAAACAGGTTTCTGTTGTGACCATTTTGCTCTCAACAATATGTTGGCATGAGGTTATAACAAATGTTGAACCTGCAGGTCGAATACATACCAACTGAAGGGTGTAGATGCAATAATCTGGGAGCACAGACACATTTCATAAACCTGTTTGCTACGTTTTACAGGATAACAAGATCAGAAAACTGAGGCAAAGACAAGTCTCATACAGATACCAAAGGATGTCATATTTTCTTGGTTATAACTGTTTTACCTCACTCTACTGGGCTTACATACACAATGCTTGAAGGGTGTAGATACCTGAGTAGTGGTGACTGTAATATGCCTGGCTACAGCATAATGCTCTTCCAGCACTGCTTCTGCACAGAAGACAATCAAGAACTGATTTGCCTTCAGCAGAACTAGTATTACTATGTCAGTTGGAGTTGCCAATACTTAGTGCTATGTGGGAATGACTTGACGATAACCATCAAGAGAGTCACAATCCAGCACCAACAACATCCCTCAGCATCATCAAAGTTATCAGCACATACAAATCCTGGGAGCACAATTTTACAGCCTAACTAGGTTGTTTCATGTTGCAAGTATCAATAACAGGATCAGAAAACTGAGGCAAAGAATAGAGGCTCAACCTGCACTGCGTTTGCACAGAGAACAATCACAAAATTGACTAGTCTTCATTGTCTGGCTGCTAGTTGAAGTTGCCACTGCCTTGTGCTTTGTGGGAATGATTTAAAATGTTTGCTGCCTCCCAGAGGATGACAAGTTCTGAAAACTGTGCCATATTTGTTTGGTTATAGCTATCTTCTCTCACTCTACTGGGCTTACATACACAATGCTTGAAGGGTGTAGATACCTGAGTAGTGGTGACTGTAATATGCCTGGCTACAGCAGAATGATCAACCAACATTGCTTCTGCATAAAAGACAATTAAGAACTGATTTGCCTTCAGTAGAACCAGTATTACTTTGCCAGTTGGAGTTGCCAATACTTAGTGCTATGTGGGAATAACTTGAAAATAACCAACAAGAGAGTCACAATCCAGCACCAACAACATCCCTCAGCATCATCAAAGTTATCAGCACGCACAAATCCTGGGAGCACAATTTTACACCCTAACTTGGTTGTTTCATGTTGCAAGTATCAATAACAGGATCAGAAAACTGAGGCAAAGAATAGAGGCTCAACCTGCACTGCTTTTGCACAAAGAACAACCATAAAACTGATTGGTCTTCAATGTCTGGCTGCTAGTTGAAGTTGCCACTGCGTTGTGCTGTGTGGGAATGATTTAAATTGTTTGCTGTGAAAACTGTGCCATATTTGTTTGGTTATAGCTATCTGCTCTCACTCAACTGGGCCTACATACACAATGCTTGAAGGGTGTAGATACCTAAGTAATGCGTTCATAGACAGTATAAGACTACTTTGGCAAGTATATAGAGGGGTGTTGATAGTACAAAATAATCAGTAGAATACTGGTTGAACACAACATTTGTTTCCTGCTCCTCTGAAAACTTTTAATGCATATTGGTGCTAGCATCAATTCCAAGAGGTTTTAGCATATTGCAATGCTCATTATGGGAGTCTCTCATAACATTACAACAACCAAGCATCAGCAACAAAGATGACAGTACAATCATTCTACATAGATCATTTTCAATCCGACCGAAGTGGTCAACAATTTGTTGTACATACACATAAACAATAGAGATATTAGTACAAGTCATGATTAGAAAAATGGAAGTTATCCTGCTATACATCACAAGCAATTTGACTTGGACATCAATCAGATGCACATACACAGACAGTTATCACATGGCCTGAGCTTGACTATTGTGTATTACTTGTGTGATGTTAGACCATCTCTCAGTGGTATCAGCATGTTATCATGCTCAGTATGGGGGTGGTGTAACACCATACAGAACCATGGAGTTAAGCAGCCATCTCATAGATACGGATTATACTAAATGTGATTGCATTTACACACACTTTATGGCTGCACATGAACAACCACTTTGTGTATTATTTATAGGTACTGGTATATCAAACTGAGGATGCCTACTCATATGAAATACAAGGAAAACTACTGCTTCCATCTATTTTTTTGGTATTGACAGTATAGTGTCATATCATTATCCAGTGGTATTAGTGTGCATGCATGCTCAATCTGGAGATGAAAAGACACTATATTGTCTTCATGTATCAAGCGGGCAGCTCTGTCTCTAGTAAGTATTCATCTCAAATTCATGCTCAATGTATCAACAATGATGCTGGAATTTTCAGCCCCAAGAACACAATGTCAAAAATGCTTTGCTAGACAACTACTGGATTTAAACATATCTACTCCTTGGATTGCAACAAATGGCGCCTGGTGAGAGCTTTGTAGGTGCTACAACAAATTGTTGGCAACTGGTGTGTACATTCACAACCGTCAGCAACACTTGGATGCTTCAAATTACTAGCCTTGTTGTTTCCATCGTCATTACGTTACTTCTGCTTTGCTTTGTTGGTAGATTATTTAAACATTTTGTAATTTTTACCCAGTTGAGTATTTTTTATATATAATATCTACTAGGGTAATAACCTAGTAGTATATTTGCTAAAAACAAATAATACAAGTCTAAGTCAATAACATAAATAACTGCGCCAATACATAACAAATCCCCCAGAACTTGTAAATACAGAGTCATGAGCTCTAAAATTGATATACAAGTCTAGAATACAAAAATAACAATACTCTCTGAAAGAAAGACAATAGTACAAAAATGAAAAGAGATGCCAAGGTATGCAATTGAAATGCCGCTCTACCTCATCTACGCAAAAAAACAAAGCTACCAGCGACTCGATCCAACAACTAGATCTAAACAATTAGGTGCAGACTGTAGTATGAGTACAACCGACCCCATGTACTCCGAAAGAATTGTAACTAACATGTTTATGAGTTTGAGTTATGAGATGATAATATTATTGTTGTGTGCTTGTGAGATTTATGAACTAATCAGGATAGTAGCGAGTATGGTTAATAATTATTGACGGGACTAAGCTATACGAAGTCGCTCCTGAATCACCTTAACCTTTTCCAAAGCATAACAGACCAAATCTCTGCCCAACAAATAGACCCACCGGGCTCAAACCAACCAACCAGAGAAAGACATTGCCTCCCCATATAAGGCCTCGTATGGAGCCATCTGGATGCTGGACCGATAACTATTTTTGTTGGTAAACGCCGCTAGAGGTAAGAACTGGTCCCACTGACCATTGAAATCCATAGAGCATGCTCGCAATATATATTCCAATATCTAAAAGTACGCTCAAAATATGCGTCCGTCTAAGGATGAAACACGTTACTCAGCTCGACCTGCGTGCCCAACTCACGCTGCATATCTCTCCAAAAGTGATGTGAATTGCATGCACAGTCATAAATAATAAAAATAGGCACACCCTTCAGACGGATAATCTCCTAGATGTAAATCTGAGCCAACCACTCCGAAGAATAGGTTGTCATCACCAGAATAAAGTGTGTGGACTTAGTCAACTGGACCACAATAACCCATACAACATCATATTTCCTCAAGGTCCATGGTAAGCCTAGCACAAAGTCCAAAGTGATGCGCTCCCACATACACTCCGGTATCTCAAATCTCTGAGTCAACCCACCTGGTTTCTAATGCTCATTCTTTACCTATTGATATTCAAACACCGAGAGACATGACCAACAATATATTTCTTCATCTTTCGCCACCAGTAGTGATTCTTCAAATCAAGGTACATCTTCGTGACACATGAGTGAATGTCATACAATGAACTGTGAGCCTTCTCAAGGATCAACTCTCTCAACCCATCAACATTGGGAACACCAGCACTGCCCTAAAGTCGCATTAAATGTCACGATTCAAAACCACGAACCGAATGTGATGGTGCCTAACTTACTTTCGAGAATATTATAGGTCTAAAGCCAATAACACAAAATAACTGTGCTGATATATAACAAATCTCCCAGAACTAGTAAACACTAAGTCACGAGCTATAACATAGAGATACATGTCTGGAATGCCAAAATAACGATACTACCTGAAAGAAAGACAACAATACTAAAATGAAAAGAGTTTCCAAGGTTTGCGGTCGAAATGTAGCCCTACGTCGTCTATATGCAACTCTACGCAACAAAACACAACTACCCATGGTGCAGTCCAATACCTGGATTTCCACAATTAAGTGTAGAGTATAGTATGAGTACAATCGACCCCATGTACTCAACAAGTATCATAACTAACCTTGGCAAGGTAATAAAGACAAGAATTATTAATAATACTTGCTAATAACCCGTACAGTTCATAAATCTCACAAGTATATAGCAATAACATCATCAAGTCATAAATCAGAGAGAGCCTCCTTGGTGCACAAAAAAGCGAACATGCTCTATTTCAGTTAATGATCCAGCATATAGAGAAGACAAGCAAAAGTAAGTCATGTATACATTCCTGATCTAGCATATAGAGACGATATGTGAATAAAAGATGTGTACATCCAAGGAAATTGCAAGTCGAGAAAAATTAAATAACCAAAACACACAATGGAAAGTTTTCCTCTTATTACATGTACACCATCAAGAGAGAAACATGAGAGGGTGACCCTAGGGGATGGATCCTGATCCATCCTTATCTACACACTGTACTGACAACTCACGTGCTAACATAACTCAGGTCCGCACAGACAACTCACATGCTATCAACCCAATCCATATCACACATAAAGCACATACAAAGATACATATACATGAACAATGTATATCAATTTACATACTCATGGACTGATATAAATGACATACTATAGTATAGGAATGTGCGAAATGTGCTACCATAGTTCTAGTCAGGTGATTACGCCACAAGAATAGCAGCTAACATGTTCGAATAGGAGATCAATCAACAAATAATCTCTAACATGATTCCAAATAGCTCATGAAGGGAATACAACATAAGAAGTATGATAACATGAAGTGTAGACATCGATTCAAGGCATATAATTGCCTAAACACTACCCGAGCATGGATAATACCCTAGTATACACACATGGGCTCAATCCACTCACATGTGCTCCACCCATAGCATGTAGCTTTCACTAATAACTTAGGAAACTAGTGCCTCAACCAAGTTTGGGTAAGATAATTACCTCAAGCAAGCTAGATCAGTACTCTAGAAAGCCCTCCCACGTGAATCAATCTTCAGATTGCTCGAATCTAGCCAAAACAACTTTGTAATATCAATAGAAGCCATAGAAAGCAACCCCAAACAGTATAGCTAAGATTTTGATGCAATGAACCACCGTTTTAGGAGTAGTATTTATTATTGGAAGAAGAAGAAGCCTATAATTTTTCTCAGGTAAAATATCAAACAACTAATGAGCAGGATTTTGTTTTGTTTATCTGATAAGAACAGCAGCAGCAGAACGCTTCCTTTTTTGATTCAAATACTCATTTGCACGTTTGGGTTAGTTTTTTCTTTTTTCATTCCGATTGCGCAAAAAAAGAGGTTCTTATCTTGGTAA